>JAJSSI010000099.1:0-62021 GCA_031841125.1 Acanthococcus lagerstroemiae | reverse complement strand
GATTTTTAGCATGATGACGAAGTTCCACACAAAAAATCAGCAATTTCTACTCATAATGGGGGTAGCAATTAGAATTCAAAGTGTCAGCTGAATAATTAGTTCGCAGTTCTGAAGGGAGGGAGGGGGTTAGGTGGCCGGAAATTTCCAATTTGGAAACGAATCTTGATTTTTAGCTGGATGACGAAGTTCCACACAAAAAATCAGCAATTTCTACCGATAATGGGCGTAGCAATTGGAATTCAAAGTGTCAGCTGAATAATTCCTTCGCAGTTCTGAAAGGTGGGAGAGGATTAGGTGGCCGGAAATTTCCAATTTGGAAACGAATCTTGATTTTGCGCTGGATTGCGAAGTTCCACACAAAAAATCAGCAATTTCTACTCATAATGGGCGTAGCAATTGGAATTCAAAGTGTCAGCTGAATAATTCCTTCGCAGTTCTGAAAGGTGGGAGGGGATTAGGTGGCCGGAAATTTCCAATTTGGAAACGAATCTTGATTTGGAGCTGGATTACGAAGTTCCACACAAAAAATCAGCAATTTCTACCGATAATGGGCGTAGCAATTGGAATTCAAAGTGTCAGCTGAATGATTAGTTCGCAGTTCGGAAGGGAGGGAGGGGGTTGAGTGATCGGAAATTATCAATTTGGAAACGAATGGATTTTCAGCTCCATGAAGAAGTTCCTTACAAAAAATCAGCAATTTCTACTCATAATGGGCGTAGCAATTGGAATTCAAAGTGTCAGCTGAATAATTCCTTCGCAGTTCTGAAAGGTGGGAGGGGATTAGGTGGCCGGAAATTTCCAATTTGGAAACGAATCTTGATTTGGAGCTGGATTACGAAGTTCCACACAAAAAATCAGCAATTTCTACCGATAATGGGCGTAGCAATTGGAATTCAAAGTGTCAGCTGAATGATTAGTTCGCAGTTCTGAAGGGTGGGAGGGGGTTAGGTGGCCGGAAATTTCAATTTGGAAACAAATCTGGATTTGTCGCCCCATGAGGCAATTCAACACAAAAATTCAGCAATTTCTACTGATAATGGGCGTAGCAATTAGAATTCAAAGTGTCAGCTGAATATTAGTTCGCAGTTCAGAAGGAAGGGAGAGGGTTAAATGACCGAAAATTTCAATTTGGAAACGAATCTAGATTTTTAGCATGATGACGAAGTTCCACACAAAAAATCAGCAATTTCTACCGATAATGGGCGTAGCAATTGGAATTCAAAGTGTCAGCTGAATAATTCCTTCGCAGTTCTGAAAGGTGGGAGGGGATTAGGTGGCCGGAAATTTCCAATTTGGAAACGAATCTTGTTTTGGAGCTGGATTACGAAGTTCCACACAAAAAATCAGCAATTTCTACCGATAATGGGCGTAGCAATTGGAATTCAAAGTGTCAGCTGAATAATTAGTTCGCAGTTCTGAAGGGAGGGAGGGGGTTAGGTGGCCGGAAATTTCCAATTTGGAAACAAATCTGGATTTGTCGCCCCATGAGGCAGTTCAACACAAAAATTCAGCAATTTCTACTGATAATGGGCGTAGCAATTAGAATTCAAAGTGTCAGCTGAATAATTAGTTCGCAGTTCTGAAGGGATGGAGGGGGTTAGGTGGCCGGAAATTTCTAATTTGGAAACGAATCTGGATTTTAGTCCTATTATGCAGTTCCACACAAAAAATCAGCAATTTCTACCGATAATGGGCGTAGCAATTGGAATTCAAAGTGTCAGCTGAATAATTCCTTCGCAGTTCTGAAAGGTGGGAGGGGATTAGGTGGCCGGAAATTTCCAATTTGGAAACGAATCCTGATTTGGAGCTGGATTACGAAGTTCCACACAAAAAATCAGCAATTTCTACCGATAATGGGCGTAGCAATTGGAATTCAAAGTGTCAGCTGAATGATTAGTTCGCAGTTCTGAAGGGAGGGACGGGGTTTGGTGGCCGGAAATTTCCAATTTGGAAACAAATCTGGATTTGTCGCCCATGAGGCAGTTCAACACAAAAATTCAGCAATTTCTACTGATAATGGGCGTAGCAATTAGAATTCAAAGTGTCAGCTGAATATTAGTTCGCAGTTCAGAAGGAAGGGAGAGGGGTTAGGTGACCGAAAATTTCAATTTGGAAACGAATCTGGATTTTTAGCATGATGACGAAGTTCCACACAAAAAATCAGCAATTTCTACTCATAATGGGGGTAGCAATTAGAATTCAAAGTGTCAGCTGAATAATTAGTTCGCAGTTCTGAAGGGAGGGAGGGGGTTAGGTGGCCGGAAATTTCTAATTTGGAAACGAATCTGGATTTTAGTCCTATTACGCAGTTCCACACAAAAAATCAGCAATTTCTACCGATAATGGGCGTAGCAATTGGAATTCAAAGTGTCAGCTGAATAATTAGTTCGCAGTTCGGAAGGGAAGGAGGGGTTGAGTGATCGGAAATTTCAATTTGGAAACGAATATGGATTTTCAGCTCCATGAAGAAGTTCCACACAAAAAATCAGCAATTTCTACTCATAATCGGCGTAGCAATTGGAATTCAAAGTGTCAGCTGAATAATTCCTTCGCAGTTCTGAAAGGTGGGAGGGGATTAGGTGGCCGGAAATGTCCAATTTGGAAACGAATCTTGATTTGGAGCTGGATTACGAAGTTCCACACAAAAAATCAGCAATTTCTACCGATAATGGGCGTAGCAATTGGAGTTCAAAGTGTCAGCTGAATGATTAGTTCGCAGTTCTGAAGGGTGGGAGGGGGTTAGGTAGCCGGAAATTTCAAATTTGGAAACAAATCTGGATTTGTCGCCCATGAGGCAATTCAACACAAAAATTCAGCAATTTCTACTGATAATGGGCGTAGCAATTAGAATTCAAAGTGTCAGCTGAATATTAGTTCGCAGTTCAGAAGGAAGGGAGAGGGTTAGGTGACCGAAAATCTTCAATTTGGAAACGAATCTAGATTTTTAGCATGATGACGAAGTTCCACACAAAAAATCAGCAATTTCTACTGATAATGGGGTAGCAATTGGAATTCAAAGTGTCAGCTGAATAATTCCTTCGCAGTTCTGAAAGGTGGGAGGGGATTAGGTGGCCGGAAATTTCCAATTTGGAAACGAATCTTGATTTGGAGCTGGATTACGAAGTTCCACACAAAAAATCAGCAATTTCTACCGATAATGGGCGTAGCAATTGGAATTCAAAGTGTCAGCTGAATAATTAGTTCGCAGTTCTGAAGGGAGGGAGGGGGTTAGGTGGCCGGAAATTTCCAATTTGGAAACGAATCTTGATTTTTAGCTGGATGACGAGTTCCACACAAAAAATCAGCAATTTCTACCGATAATGGGCGTAGCAATTGGAATTCAAAGTGTCAGCTGAATAATTCCTTCGCAGTTCTGAAAGGTGGGAGGGGATTAGGTGGCCGGAAATTTCCAATTTGGAAACGAATCTTGATTTTGCGCTGGATTGCGAAGTTCCACACAAAAAATCAGCAATTTCTACTCATAATGGGCGTAGCAATTGGAATTCAAAGTGTCAGCTGAATAATTCCTTCGCAGTTCTGAAAGGTGGGAGGGGATTAGGTGGCCGGAAATTTCCAATTTGGAAACGAATCTTGATTTGGAGCTGGATTACGAAGTTCCACACAAAAAATCAGCAATTTCTACCGATAATGGGCGTAGCAATTGGAATTCAAAGTGTCAGCTGAATGATTAGTTCGCAGTTCTGAAGGGAGGGAGGGGGTTAGGTGGCCGGAAATTTCCAATTTGGAAACGAATCTTGATTTTTAGCTGGATGACGAGGTTCCACACAAAAAATCAGCAATTTCTACCGATAATGGGCGTAGCAATTAGAATTCAAAGTGTCAGCTGAATAATTAGTTCGCAGTTCTGAAGGGAGGGAGGGGTTAGGTGGCCGGAAATTTCCAATTTGGAAACAAATCTGGATTTGTCGCCCCATGAGGCAGTTCAACACAAAAATTCAGCAATTTCTACTGATAATGGGCGTAGCAATTAGAATTCAAAGTGTCAGCTGAATAATTAGTTCGCAGTTCAGAAGGGATGGAGGGGGTTAGGTGGCCGGAAATTTCCAATTTGGAAACGAATCTGGATTTTAGTCCTATTATGCAGTTCCACACAAAAAATCAGCAATTTCTACCGATGATAGGCGTAGCAATTGGAATTCAAAGTGTCAGCTGAATGATTAGTTCGCAGTTCTGAAGGGAGGGAGGGGTTTGGTGGCCGGAAATTCCCAATTTGGAAACAAATCTGGATTTGTCGCCCCATGAGGCAGTTCAACACAAAAAATTCAGCAATTTCTACTGATAATGGGCGTAGCAATTAGAATTCAAAGTGTCAGCTGAACTATTAGTTCGCAGTTCAGAAGGAAGGGAGAGGGTTAAATGACTGAAAATTTCAATTTGGAAACGAATCTGGATTTTTAGCATGATGACGAAGTTCCACACAAAAAATCAGCAATTTCTACTCATAATGGGGGTAGCAATTGGAATTCAAAGTGTCAGCTGAATAATTAGTTCGCAGTTCTGAAGGGAGGGAGGGGGTTAGGTGGCCGGAAATTTCCAATTTGGAAACGAATCATGATTTTTAGCTGGATGACGAGTTCCACACAAAAAATCAGCAATTTCTACCGATAATGGGCGTAGCAATTGGAATTCCAAGTGTCAGCTGAATAATTCCTTCGCAGTTCTGAAAGGTGGGAGAGGATTAGGTGGCCGGAAATTTCCAATTTGGAAACGAATCTTGATTTTGCGCTGGATTGCGAAGTTCCACACAAAAAATCAGCAATTTCTACTCATAATGGGCGTAGCAATTGGAATTCAAAGTGTCAGCTGAATAATTCCTTCGCAGTTCTGAAAGGTGGGAGGGGATTAGGTGGCCGGAAATTTCCAATTTGGAAACGAATCTTGATTTGGAGCTGGATTACGAAGTTCCACACAAAAAATCAGCAATTTCTACCGATAATGGGCGTAGCAATTGGAATTCAAAGTGTCAGCTGAATGATTAGTTCGCAGTTCGGAAGGGAGGGAGGGGGTTGAGTGATCGGAAATTATCAATTTGGAAACGAATATGGATTTTCAGCTCCATGAAGAAGTTCCTTACAAAAAATCAGCAATTTCTACTCATAATCGGCGTAGCAATTGGAATTCAAAGTGTCAGCTGAATAATTCCTTCGCAGTTCTGAAAGGTGGGAGGGGATTAGGTGGCCGGAAATTTCCAATTTGGAAACGGATCTTGATTTGGAGCTGGATTACGAAGTACCACACAAAAAATCAGCAATTTCTACCGATAATGGGCGTAGCAATTGGAGTTCAAAGTGTCAGCTGAATGATTAGTTCGCAGTTCTGAAGGGTGGGAGGGGGTTAGGTAGCCGGAAATTTCAAATTTGGAAACAAATCTGGATTTGTCGCCCCATGAGGCAATTCAACACAAAAATTCAGCAATTTCTACTGATAATGGGCGTAGCAATTAGAATTCAAATTGTCAGCTGAACTATTAGTTCGCAGTTCAGAAGGAAGGGAGAGGGTTAAATGACCGAAAATCTTCAATTTGGAAACGAATCTAGATTTTTAGCATGATGACGAAGTTCCACAGAAAAAATCAGCAATTTCTACTGATAATGGGGGTAGCAATTGGAATTCAAAGTGTCAGCTGAATAATTCCTTCGCAGTTCTGAAAGGTGGGAGGGGATTAGGTGGCCGGAAATTTCCAATTTGGAAACGAATCTTGTTTTGGAGCTGGATTACGAAGTTCCACACAAAAAATCAGCAATTTCTACCGATAATGGGCGTAGCAATTAGAATTCAAAGTGTCAGCTGAATAATAAGTTCGCAGTTCTGAAGGGAGGGACGGGGTTAGGCGGCCGGAAATTTCCAATTTGGAAACAAATCTGGATTTGTCACCCCATGAGGCAGTTCAACACAAAAATTCAGCAATTTCTACTGATAATGGGCGTAGCAATTAGAATTCAAAGTGTCAGCTGAATAATTAGTTCGCAGTTCAGAAGGGATGGAGGGGGTTAGGTGGCCGGAAATTTCTAATTTGGAAACGAATCTGGATTCTTAGTCCTATTATGCAGTTCCACACGAAAAATCAGCAATTTCTACCGATGATGGGCGTAGCAATTGGAATTCAAAGTGTCAGCTGAATAATTCCTTCGCAGTTCTGAAAGGTGGGAGGGGATTGGGTGGCCGGAAATTTCCAATTTGGAAACGAATCCTGATTTGGAGCTGGATTACGAAGTTCCACACAAAAAATCAGCAATTTCTACCGATAATGGGCGTAGCAATTGGAATTCAAAGTGTCAGCTGAATGATTAGTTCGCAGTTCTGAAGGGAGGGACGGGGTTTGGTGGCCGGAAATTTCCAATTTGGAAACAAATCTGGATTTGTCGCCCCATGAGGCAGTTCAACACAAAAATTCAGCAATTTCTACTGATAATGGGCGTAGCAATTAGAATTCAAATTGTCAGCTGAATATTAGTTCGCAGTTCAGAAGGAAGGGAGAGGGTTAAATGACTGAAAATCTTCAATTTGGAAACGAATCTGGATTTTTAGCATGATGACGAAGTTCCACAGAAAAAATCAGCAATTTCTACTCATAATGGGGGTAGCAATTAGAATTCAAAGTGTCAGCTGAATAATTAGTTCGCAGTTCTCAAGGGAGGGAGGGGGTTAGGTGGCCGGAAATTTCCAATTTGGAAACGAATCATGATTTTTAGCTGGATGACGAGGTTCCACACAAAAAATCAGCAATTTCTACCGATAATGGGCGTAGCAATTGGAATTCAAAGTGTCAGCTGAATAATTCCTTCGCAGTTCTGAAAGGTGGGAGAGGATTAGGTGGCCGGAAATTTCCAATTTGGAAACGAATCTTGATTTGGAGCTGGATTACGAAGTTCCACACAAAAAATCAGCAATTTCTACCGATAATGGGCGTAGCAATTGGAATTCAAAGTGTCAGCTGAATAATTCCTTCGCAGTTCTGAAAGGTGGGAGGGGATTAGGTGGCCGGAAATTTCCAATTTGGAAACGAATCTTGATTTTGAGCTGGATTACGAAGTTCCACACAAAAAATCAGCAATTTCTACTCATAATGGGCGTAGCAATTGGAATTCAAAGTGTCAGCTGAATAATTCCTTCGCAGTTCTGAAAGGTGAGATGGGATTAGGTGGCCGGAAATTTCCAATTTGGAAACGAATCTTGATTTGGAGCTGGATTACGAAGTTCCACACAAAAAATCAGCAATTTCTACCGATAATGGGCGTAGCAATTGGAATTCAAAGTGTCAGCTGAATGATTAGTTCGCAGTTCTGAAGGGAGGGATGGGGTTAGGTGGCCGGAAATTTCCAATTTGGAAACAAATCTGGATTTGTCGCCCCATGAGGCAGTTCAACACAAAAATTCAGCAATTTCTACTGATAATGGGCGTAGCAATTAGAATTCAAAGTGTCAGCTGAATAATTAGTTCGCAGTTCAGAAGGGATGGAGGGGGTTAGGTGGCCGGAAATTTCTAATTTGGAAACGAATCTGGATTCTTAGTCCTATTACGCAGTTCCACACAAAAAATCAGCAATTTCTACCGATGATGGGCGTAGCAATTGGAATTCAAAGTGTCAGCTGAATAATTCCTTCGCAGTTCTGAAAGGTGGGAGGGGGTTGGGTGGCCGGAAATTTCCCATTTGGAAACGAATCTTGATTTTGAGCTGGATTACGACGTTCCACACAAAAAATCAGCAATTTCTACCGATAATGGGCGTAGCAATTGGAATTCAAAGTGTCAGCTGAATGATTAGTTCGCAGTTCGGAAGGGAGGGAGGGGGTTGAGTGATCGGAAATTATCAATTTGGAAACGAATATGGATTTTCAGCTCCATGAAGAAGTTCCTTACAAAAATTCAGCAATTTCTACTCATAATGGGCGTAGCAATTGGAATTCAAAGTGTCAGCTGAATAATTCCTTCGCAGTTCTGAAAGGTGGGAGGGGATTAGGTGGCCGGAAATTTCCAATTTGGAAACGAATCCTGATTTGGAGCTGGATTACGAAGTTCCACACAAAAAATCAGCAATTTCTACCGATAATGGGCGTAGCAATTGGAATTCAAAGTGTCAGCTGAATAATTCCTTCGCAGTTCTGAAAGGTGGGAGGGGATTAGGTGGCCGGAAATTTCCAATTTGGAAACGAATCCTGATTTGGAGCTGGATTACGAAGTTCCACACAAAAAATCAGCAATTTCTACCGATAATGGGCGTAGCAATTGGAATTCAAAGTGTCAGCTGAATAATTCCTTCGCAGTTCTGAAAGGTGGGAGGGGATTAGGTGGCCGGAAATTTCCAATTTGGAAACGAATCTTGATTTTGAGCTGGATTACGAAGTTCCACACAAAAAATCAGCAATTTCTACTCATAATGGGCGTAGCAATTGGAATTCAAAGTGTCAGCTGAATAATTCCTTCGCAGTTCTGAAAGGTGGGAGGGGATTAGGTGGCCGGAAATTTCCAATTTGGAAACGAATCCTGATTTGGAGCTGGATTACGAAGTTCCACACAAAAAATCAGCAATTTCTACCGATAATGGGCGTAGCAATTGGAATTCAAAGTGTCAGCTGAATGATTAGTTCGCAGTTCTGAAGGGAGGGACGGGGTTAGGTGGCCGGAAATTTCCAATTTGGAAACAAATCTGGATTTGTCGCCCCATGAGGCAGTTCAACACAAAAATTCAGCAATTTCTACTGATAATGGGCGTAGCAATTAGAATTCAAAGTGTCAGCTGAATAATTAGTTCGCAGTTCTGAAGGGAGGGAGAGGGTTAGGTGGCCGGAAATTTCCAATTTGGAAACGAATCATGATTTTTAGCTGGATTACGAAGTTCCACACAAAAAATCAGCAATTTCTACTCATAATGGGCGTAGCAATTGGAATTCAAAGTGTCAGCTGAATAATTCCTTCGCAGTTCTGAAAGGTGGGAGGGGATTAGGTGGCCGGAAATTTCCAATTTGGAAACGAATCTTGATTTGGAGCTGGATTACGAAGTTCCACACCAAAAATCAGCAATTTCTACCGATAATGGGCGTAGCAATTGGAATTCAAAGTGTCAGCTGAATAATTAGTTCGCAGTTCAGAAGGGATGGAGGGGGTTAGGTGGCCGGAAATTTCTAATTTGGAAACGAATCTGGATTCTTAGTCCTATTATGCAGTTCCACACAAAAAATCAGCAATTTCTACCGATGATGGGCGTAGCAATTGGAATTCAAAGTGTCAGCTGAATAATTCCTTCGCAGTTCTGAAAGGTGGGAGGGGGTTGGGTGGCCGGAAATTTCCCATTTGGAAACGAATCTTGATTTTGAGCTGGATTACGAAGTTCCACACAAAAAATCAGCAATTTCTACCGATAATGGGCGTAGCAATTGGAATTCAAAGTGTCAGCTGAATAATTCCTTCGCAGTTCTGAAAGGTGGGAGGGGATTAGGTGGCCGGAAATTTCCAATTTGGAAACGAATCTTGATTTGGAGCTGGATTACGAAGTTCCACACAAAAAATCAGCAATTTCTACCGATAATGGGCGTAGCAATTGGAATTCAAAGTGTCAGCTGAATAATTCCTTCGCAGTTCTGAAAGGTGGGAGGGGATTAGGTGGCCGGAAATTTCCAATTTGGAAACGAATCTTGATTTTGAGCTGGATTACGAAGTTCCACACAAAAAATCAGCAATTTCTACTCATAATGGGCGTAGCAATTGGAATTCAAAGTGTCAGCTGAATAATTCCTTCGCAGTTCTGAAAGGTGAGAGGGGATTAGGTGGCCGGAAATTTCCAATTTGGAAACGAATCTTGATTTTGAGCTGGATTACGAAGTTCCACACAAAAAATCAGCAATTTCTACCGATAATGGGCGTAGCAATTGGAATTCAAAGTGTCAGCTGAATGATTAGTTCGCAGTTCTGAAGGGAGGGATGGGGTTAGGTGGCCGGAAATTTCCAATTTGGAAACAAATCTGGATTTGTCGCCCCATGAGGCAGTTCCACACAAAAATTCAGCAATTTCTACTGATAATGGGCGTAGCAATTAGAATTCAAAGTGTCAGCTGAATAATTAGTTCGCAGTTCAGAAGGGATGGAGGGGTTAGGTGGCCGGAAATTTCTAATTTGGAAACGAATCTGGATTCTTAGTCCTATTACGCAGTTCCACACAAAAAATCAGCAATTTCTACCGATAATGGGCGTAGCAATTGGAATTCAAAATGTCAGCTGAATAATTCCTTCGCAGTTCTGAAAGGTGGGAGGGGGTTGGGTGGCCGGAAATTTCCAATTTGGAAACGAATCTTGATTTTGAGCTGGATTACGACGTTCCACACAAAAAATCAGCAATTTCTGCCGATAATGGGCGTAGCAATTGGAATTCAAAGTGTCAGCTGAATGATTAGTTCGCAGTTCTGAAGGGAGGGAGGGAGTTGAGTGATCGGAAATTTCAATTTGGAAACGAATATGGATTTTCAGCTCCATGAAGAAGTTCCTTACAAAAAATCAGCAATTTCTACTCATAATGGGCGTAGCAATTGGAATTCAAAGTGTCAGCTGAATAAATCTTCGCAGTTCTGAAAGGTGGGAGGGGATTAGGTGGCCGGAAATTTCCAATTTGGAAACGAATCTTGATTTGGAGCTGGATTACGAAGTTCCACACAAAAAATCAGCAATTTCTACCGATGATGGGCGTAGCAATTGGAATTCAAAGTGTCAGCTAATGATTAGTTCGCAGTTCTGAAGGGTGGGAGGGGGTTAGGTAAACGGAAATTTCAAATTTGGAAACAAATCTGGATTTGTCGCCCCATGAGGCAATTCAACACAAAAATTCAGCAATTTCTACTGATAATGGGCGTAGCAATTAGAATTCAAATTGTCAGCTGAACTATTAGTTCGCAGTTCAGAAGGAAGGGAGAGGGTTAAATGACCGAAAATCTTCAATTTGGAAACGAATCTAGATTTTTAGCATGATGACGAAGTTCCACAGAAAAAATCAGCAATTTCTACTGATAATGGGGGTAGCAATTGGAATTCAAAGTGTCAGCTGAATAATTCCTTCGCAGTTCTGAAAGGTGGGAGGGGATTAGGTGGCCGGAAATTTCCAATTTGGAAACGAATCTTGTTTTGGAGCTGGATTACGAAGTTCCACACAAAAAATCAGCAATTTCTACCGATAATGGGCGTAGCAATTGGAATTCAAAGTGTCAGCTGAATAATTCCTTCGCAGTTCTGAAAGGTGGGAGGGGATTAGGTGGCCGGAAATTTCCAATTTGGAAACGAATCTTGATTTGGAGCTGGATTACGAAGTTCCACACAAAAATCAGCAATTTCTACCGATAATGGGCGTAGCAATTGGAATTCAAAGTGTCAGCTGAATGATTAGTTCGCAGTTCGGAAGGAGGGAGGGAGTTGAGTGATCGGAAATTATCAATTTGGAAACGAATATGGATTTTCAGCTCCATGAAGAAGTTCCTTACAAAAAATCAGCAATTTCTACTCATAATCGGCGTAGCAATTGGAATTCAAAGTGTCAGCTGAATAAATCTTCGCAGTTCTGAAAGGTGGGAGGGGATTAGGTGGCCGGAAATTTCCAATTTGGAAACGAATCTTGATTTGGAGCTGGATTACGAAGTTCCACACAAAAAATCAGCAATTTCTACCGATGATGGGCGTAGCAATTGGAATTCAAAGTGTCAGCTGAATGATTAGTTCGCAGTTCTGAAGGGAGGGACGGGGTTAGGTGGCCGGAAATTTCCAATTTGGAAACAAATCTGGATTTGTCGCCCCATGAGGCAGTTCAACACAAAAATTCAGCAATTTCTACTGATAATGGGCGTAGCAATTAGAATTCAAATTGTCAGCTGAACTATTAGTTCGCAGTTCAGAAGGAAGGGAGAGGGTTAAATGACCGAAAATCTTCAATTTGGAAACGAATCTGGATTTTTAGCATGATGACGAAGTTCCACACAAAAAATCAGCAATTTCTGCCGATAATGGGCGTAGCAATTGGAATTCAAAGTGTCAGCTGAATAATTCCTTCGCAGTTCTGAAAGGTGGGAGGGGATTGGGTGGCCGGAAATTTCCAATTTGGAAACGAATATGGATTTTCAGCTCCATGAAGAAGTTCCTTACAAAAAATCAGCAATTTCTACTCATAATCGGCGTAGCAATTGGAATTCAAAGTGTCAGCTGAATACATCTTCGCAGTTCTGAAAGGTGGGAGGGGATTAGATGGCCGGAAATTTCCAATTTGGAAACGAATCTTGATTTGGAGCTGGATTACGAAGTTCCACACAAAAAATCAGCAATTTCTACCGATGATGGGCGTAGCAATTGGAATTCAAAGTGTCAGCTGAATGATTAGTTCGCAGTTCGGTAGGGAGGGAGGGGGTTGAGTGATCGGAAATTATCAATTTGGAAACGAATATGGATTTTCAGCTCCATGAAGAAGTTCCTTACAAAAAATCAGCAATTTCTACCGATAATGGGCGTAGCAATTGGAATTCAAAGTGTCAGCTGAATAATTCCTTCGCAGTTCTGAAAGGTGGGAGGGGATTAGGTGGCCGGAAATTTCCAATTTGGAAACGAATCTTGATTTGGAGCTGGATTACGAAGTTCCACACAAAAAATCAGCAATTTCTACCGATAATGGGCGTAGCAATTGGAATTCAAAGTGTCAGCTGAATGATTAGTTCGCAGTTCTGAAGGAAGGGACGGGGTTAGGTGGCCGGAAATTTCCAATTTGGAAACAAATCTGGATTTGTCGCCCCATGAGGCAGTTCAACACAAAAATTCAGCAATTTCTACTGATAATGGGCGTAGCAATTAGAATTCAAAGTGTCAGCTGAATAATTAGTTCGCAGTTCAGAAGGGATGGAGGGGGTTAGGTGGCCGGAAATTTCTAATTTGGAAACGAATCTGGATTTTAGTCCTATTATGCAGTTCCACACAAAAAATCAGCAATTTCTACGATAATGGGCGTAGCAATTGGAATTCAAAGTGTCAGCTGAATGATTAGTTCGCAGTTCGGTAGGGAGGGAGGGGGTTGAGTGATCGGAAATTATCAATTTGGAAACGAATATGGATTTTCAGCTCCATGAAGAAGTTCCTTACAAGAAATCAGCAATTTCTACTCATAATCGGCGTAGCAATTGGAATTCAAAGTGTCAGCTGTATAATTCCTTCGCAGTTCTGAAAGGTGGGAGGGGATTAGGTGGCCGGAAATTTCCAATTTGGAAACGGATCTTGATTTGGAGCTGGATTACGAAGTTCCACACAAAAATCAGCAATTTCTACCGATAATGGGCGTAGCAATTGGAATTCAAAGTGTCAGCTGAATGATTAGTTCGCAGTTCGGAAGGGAGGGAGGGAGTTGAGTGATCGGAAATTATCAATTTGGAAACGAATATGGATTTTCAGCTCCATGAAGAAGTTCCTTACAAAAAATCAGCAATTTCTACTCATAATCGGCGTAGCAATTGGAATTCAAAGTGTCAGCTGAATAAATCTTCGCAGTTCTGAAAGGTGGGAGGGGATTAGGTGGCCGGAAATTTCCAATTTGGAAACGAATCTTGATTTGGAGCTGGATTACGAAGTTCCACACAAAAAATCAGCAATTTCTACCGATGATGGGCGTAGCAATTGGAATTCAAAGTGTCAGCTGAATGATTAGTTCGCAGTTCTGAAGGGAGGGACGGGGTTAGGTGGCCGGAAATTTCCAATTTGGAAACAAATCTGGATTTGTCGCCCCATGAGGCAGTTCAACACAAAAATTCAGCAATTTCTACTGATAATGGGCGTAGCAATTAGAATTCAAATTGTCAGCTGAACTATTAGTTCGCAGTTCAGAAGGAAGGGAGAGGGTTAAATGACCGAAAATTTCAATTTGGAAACGAATCTGGATTTTTAGCATGATGACGAAGTTCCACACAAAAAATCAGCAATTTCTACCGATAATGGGCGTAGCAATTGGAATTCAAAGTGTCAGCTGAATAATTCCTTCGCAGTTCTGAAAGGTGGGAGGGGATTAGGTGGCCGGAAATTTCCAATTTGGAAACGAATATGGATTTCAGCTCCATGAAGAAGTTCCTTACAAAAAATCAGCAATTTCTACTCATAATCGGCGTAGCAATTGGAATTCAAAGTGTCAGCTGAATACATCTTCGCAGTTCTGAAAGGTGGGAGGGGATTAGATGGCCGGAAATTTCCAATTTGGAAACGAATCTTGATTTGGAGCTGGATTACGAAGTTCCACACAAAAAATCAGCAATTTCTACCGATGATGGGCGTAGCAATTGGAATTCAAAGTGTCAGCTGAATGATTAGTTCGCAGTTCGGTAGGGAGGGAGGGGTTGAGTGATCGGAAATTATCAATTTGGAAACGAATATGGATTTTCAGCTCCATGAAGAAGTTCCTTACAAGAAATCAGCAATTTCTACCGATAATGGGCGTAGCAATTGGAATTCAAAGTGTCAGCTGAATAATTCCTTCGCAGTTCTGAAAGGTGGGAGGGGATTAGGTGGCCGGAAATCTCCAATTTGGAAACGAATCTTGATTTGGAGCTGGATTACGAAGTTCCACACAAAAAATCAGCAATTTCTACCGATAATGAGCGTAGCAATTGGAATTCAAAGTGTCAGCTGAATGATTAGTTCGCAGTTCTGAAGAAAGGGACGGGGTTAGGTGGCCGGAAATTTCCAATTTGGAAACAAATCTGGATTTGTCGCCCCATGAGGCAGTTCAACACAAAAATTCAGCAATTTCTACTGATAATGGGCGTAGCAATTAGAATTCAAAGTGTCAGCTGAATAATTAGTTCGAAGTTCAGAAGGGATGGAGGGGTTAGGTGGCCGGAAATTTCTAATTTGGAAAGGAATCTGGATTCTTAGTCCTATTATGCAGTTCCACACAAAAAATCAGCAATTTCTACCGATGATGGGCGTAGCAATTGGAATTCAAAGTGTCAGCTGAATGATTAGTTCGCAGTTCGGTAGGGAGGGAGGGGGTTGAGTGATCGGAAATTATCAATTTGGAAACGAATATGGATTTTCAGCTCCATGAAGAAGTTCCTTACAAGAAATCAGCAATTTCTACTCATAATCGGCGTAGCAATTGGAATTCAAAGTGTCAGCTGAATAATTCCTTCGCAGTTCTGAAAGGTGGGAGGGGATTAGGTGGCCGGAAATTTCCAATTTGGAAACGAATCTTGATTTGGAGCTGGATTACGAAGTTCCACACAAAAAATCAGCAATTTCTACCGATAATGGGCGTAGCAATTGGAATTCAAAGTGTCAGCTGAATGATTAGTTCGCAGTTCTGAAGGGTGGGAGGGGGTTAGGTAGCCGGAAATTTCAAATTTGGAAACAAATCTGGATTTGTCGCTTCATGAGGCAATTCAACACAAAAATTCAGCAATTTCTACTGATAATGGGCGTAGCAATTAGAATTCAAAGTGTCAGCTGAATATTAGTTCGCAGTTCAGAAGGAAGGGAGAGGGTTAAATGACCGAAAATCTTCAATTTGGAAACGAATCTAGATTTTTAGCATGATGACGAAGTTCCACAGAAAAAATCAGCAATTTCTACTGATAATGGGGTAGCAATTGGAATTCAAAGTGTCAGCTGAATAATTCCTTCGCAGTTCTGAAAGGTGGGAGGGGATTAGGTGGCCGGAAATTTCCAATTTGGAAACGAATCTTGTTTTGGAGCTGGATTACGAAGTTCCACACAAAAAATCAGCAATTTCTACCGATAATGGGCGTAGCAATTGGAATTCAAAGTGTCAGCTGAATAATTAGTTCGCAGTTCTCAAGGGAGGGAGGGGGTTAGGTGGCCGGAATTTCCAATTTGGAAACCAATCATGATTTTTAGCTGGATGACGAGGTTCCACACAAAAAATCAGCAATTTCTACCGATAATGGGCGTAGCAATTAGAATTCAAAGTGTCAGCTGAATAATAAGTTCGCAGTTCTGAAGGGAGGGACGGGGTTAGGTGGCCGGAAATTTCCAATTTGGAAACAAATCTGGATTTGTCACCCCATGAGGCAGTTCAACACAAAAATTCAGCAATTTCTACTGATAATGGGCGTAGCAATTAGAATTCAAAGTGTCAGCTGAATAATTAGTTCGCAGTTCAGAAGGGATGGAGGGGGTTAGGTGGCCGGAAATTTCTAATTTGGAAACGAATCTGGATTCTTAGTCCTATTATGCAGTTCCACACGAAAAATCAGCAATTTCTACCGATGATGGGCGTAGCAATTGGAATTCAAAGTGTCAGCTGAATAATTCCTTCGCAGTTCTGAAAGGTGGGAGGGGATTGGGTGGCCGGAAATTTCCAATTTGGAAACGAATCTGATTTGGAGCTGGATTACGACGTTCCACACAAAAAATTAGCAATTTCTACCGATAATGGGCGTAGCAATTGGAATTCAAAGTGTCAGCTGAATGATTAGTTCGCAGTTCTGAAGGGAGGGACGGGGTTTGGTGGCCGGAAATTCCAATTTGGAAACAAATCTGGATTTGTCGCCCCATGAGGCAGTTCAACACAAAAATTCAGCAATTTCTACTGATAATGGGCGTAGCAATTAGAATTCAAATTGTCAGCTGAACTATTAGTTCGCAGTTCAGAAGGAAGGGAGAGGGTTAAATGACCGAAAATCTTCAATTTGGAAACGAATCTGGATTTTTAGCATGATGACGAAGTTCCACACAAAAAATCAGCAATTTCTACTCATAATGGGGGTAGCAATTAGAATTCAAAGTGTCAGCTGAATAATTAGTTCGCAGTTCTCAAGGGAGGGAGGGGGTTAGGTGGCCGGAAATTTCCAATTTGGAAACCAATCATGATTTTTAGCTGGATGACGAGGTTCCACACAAAAAATCAGCAATTTCTACCGATAATGGGCGTAGCAATTGGAATTCAAAGTGTCAGCTGAATAATTCCTTCGCAGTTCTGAAAGGTGGGAGAGGATTAGGTGGCCGGAAATTTCCAATTTGGAAACGAATCTTGATTTTGCGCTGGATTGCGAAGTTCCACACAAAAAATCAGCAATTTCTACTCATAATGGGCGTAGCAATTGGAATTCAAAGTGTCAGCTGAATAATTCCTTCGCAGTTCTGAAAGGTGGGAGGGGATTAGGTGGCCGGAAATTTCCAATTTGGAAACGAATCTTGATTTGGAGCTGGATTACGAAGTTCCACACAAAAAATCAGCAATTTCTACCGATAATGGGCGTAGCAATTGGAATTCAAAGTGTCAGCTGAATGATTAGTTCGCAGTTCTGAAGGGAGGGACGGGGTTAGGTGGCCGGAAATTTCCAATTTGGAAACCAATCATGATTTTTAGCTGGATGACGAGGTTCCACACAAAAAATCAGCAATTTCTACCGATAATGGGCGTAGCAATTAGAATTCAAAGTGTCAGCTGAATAATAAGTTCGCAGTTCTGAAGGGAGGGACGGGGTTAGGTGGCCGGAAATTTCCAATTTGGAAACAAATCTGGATTTGTCACCCCATGAGGCAGTTCAACACAAAAATTCAGCAATTTCTACTGATAATGGGCGTAGCAATTAGAATTCAAAGTGTCAGCTGAATAATTAGTTCGCAGTTCAGAAGGGATGGAGGGGGTTAGGTGGCCGGAAATTTCAATTTGGAAACGAATCTGGATTCTTAGTCCTATTATGCAGTTCCACACGAAAAATCAGCAATTTCTACCGATGATAGGCGTAGCAATTGGAATTCAAAGTGTCAGCTGAATAATTCCTTCGCAGTTCTGAAAGGTGGGAGGGGATTGGGTGGCCGGAAATTTCCAATTTGGAAACGAATCCTGATTTGGAGCTGGATTACGACGTTCCACACAAAAATTAGCAATTTCTACCGATAATGGGCGTAGCAATTGGAATTCAAAGTGTCAGCTGAATGATTAGTTCGCAGTTCTGAAGGGAGGGACGGGGTTTGGTGGCCGGAAATTCCAATTTGGAAACAAATCTGGATTTGTCGCCCCATGAGGCAGTTCAACACAAAAATTCAGCAATTTCTACTGATAATGGGCGTAGCAATTAGAATTCAAATTGTCAGCTGAATGATTAGTTCGCAGTTCGGTAGGGAGGGAGGGGGTTGAGTGATCGGAAATTATCAATTTGGAAACGAATATGGATTTTCAGCTCCATGAAGAAGTTCCTTACAAGAAATCAGCAATTTCTACTCATAATCGGCGTAGCAATTGGAATTCAAAGTGTCAGCTGTATAATTCCTTCGCAGTTCTGAAAGGTGGGAGGGGATTAGGTGGCCGGAAATTTCCAATTTGGAAACGAATCTTGATTTGGAGCTGGATTACGAAGTTCCACACAAAAAATCAGCAATTTCTACCGATGATGGGCGTAGCAATTGGAATTCAAAGTGTCAGCTGAATGATTAGTTCGCAGTTCAGAAGGAAGGGAGAGGGTTAAATGACCGAAAATCTTCAATTTGGAAACGAATCTGGATTTTTAGCATGATGACGAAGTTCCACACAAAAAATCAGCAATTTCTGCCGATAATGGGCGTAGCAATTGGAATTCAAAGTGTCAGCTGAATAATTCCTTCGCAGTTCTGAAAGGTGGGAGGGGATTGGGTGGCCGGAAATTTCCAATTTGGAAACGAATATGGATTTTCAGCTCCATGAAGAAGTTCCTTACAAAAAATCAGCAATTTCTACTCATAATCGGCGTAGCAATTGGAATTCAAAGTGTCAGCTGAATACATCTTCGCAGTTCTGAAAGGTGGGAGGGGATTAGATGGCCGGAAATTTCCAATTTGGAAACGAATCTTGATTTGGAGCTGGATTACGAAGTTCCACACAAAAAATCAGCAATTTCTACCGATGATGGGCGTAGCAATTGGAATTCAAAGTGTCAGCTGAATGATTAGTTCGCAGTTCGGTAGGGAGGGAGGGGGTTGAGTGATCGGAAATTATCAATTTGGAAACGAATATGGATTTTCAGCTCCATGAAGAAGTTCCTTACAAGAAATCAGCAATTTCTACCGATAATGGGCGTAGCAATTGGAATTCAAAGTGTCAGCTGAATAATTCCTTCGCAGTTCTGAAAGGTGGGAGGGGATTAGGTGGCCGGAAATCTCCAATTTGGAAACGAATCTTGATTTGGAGCTGGATTACGAAGTTCCACACAAAAAATCAGCAATTTCTACCGATAATGAGCGTAGCAATTGGAATTCAAAGTGTCAGCTGAATGATTAGTTCGCAGTTCTGAAGAAAGGGACGGGGTTAGGTGGCCGGAAATTTCCAATTTGGAAACAAATCTGGATTTGTCGCCCCATGAGGCAGTTCAACACAAAAATTCAGCAATTTCTACTGATAATGGGCGTAGCAATTAGAATTCAAAGTGTCAGCTGAATAATTAGTTCGAAGTTCAGAAGGGATGGAGGGGGTTAGGTGGCCGGAAATTTCTAATTTGGAAAGGAATCTGGATTCTTAGTCCTATTATGCAGTTCCACACAAAAAATCAGCAATTTCTACCGATGATGGGCGTAGCAATTGGAATTCAAAGTGTCAGCTGAATGATTAGTTCGCAGTTCGGTAGGGAGGGAGGGGGTTGAGTGATCGGAAATTATCAATTTGGAAACGAATATGGATTTTCAGCTCCATGAAGAAGTTCCTTACAAGAAATCAGCAATTTCTACTCATAATCGGCGTAGCAATTGGAATTCAAAGTGTCAGCTGTATAATTCCTTCGCAGTTCTGAAAGGTGGGAGGGGATTAGGTGGCCGGAAATTTCCAATTTGGAAACGGATCTTGATTTGGAGCTGGATTACGAAGTACCACACAAAAAATCAGCAATTTCTACCGATAATGGGCGTAGCAATTGGAGTTCAAAGTGTCAGCTGAATGATTAGTTCGCAGTTCTGAAGGGTGGGAGGGGGTTAGGTAGCAGGAAATTTCAAATTTGGAAACAAATCTGGATTTGTCGCTTCATGAGGCAATTCAACACAAAAATTCAGCAGTTTCTACTGATAATGGGCGTAGCAATTAGAATTCAAATTGTCAGCTGAACTATTAGTTCGCAGTTCAGAAGGAAGGGAGAGGGTTAAATGACCGAAAATCTTCAATTTGGAAACGAATCTAGATTTTTAGCATGATGACGAAGTTCCACAGAAAAAATCAGCAATTTCTACTGATAATGGGGGTAGCAATTGGAATTCAAAGTGTCAGCTGAATAATTCCTTCGCAGTTCTGAAAGGTGGGAGGGGATTAGGTGGCCGGAAATTTCCAATTTGGAAACGAATCTTGTTTTGGAGCTGGATTACGAAGTTCCACACAAAAAATCAGCAATTTCTACCGATAATGGGCGTAGCAATTGGAATTCAAAGTGTCAGCTGAATAATTAGTTCGCAGTTCTCAAGGGAGGGAGGGGGTTAGGTGGCCGGATATTTCCAATTTGGAAACCAATCATGATTTTTAGCTGGATGACGAGGTTCCACACAAAAAATCAGCAATTTCTACCGATAATGGGCGTAGCAATTAGAATTCAAAGTGTCAGCTGAATAATAAGTTCGCAGTTCTGAAGGGAGGGACGGGGTTAGGTGGCCGGAAATTTCCAATTTGGAAACAAATCTGGATTTGTCACCCCATGAGGCAGTTCAACACAAAAATTCAGCAATTTCTACTGATAATGGGCGTAGCAATTAGAATTCAAAGTGTCAGCTGAATAATTAGTTCGCAGTTCAGAAGGGATGGAGGGGGTTAGGTGGCCGGAAATTTCTAATTTGGAAACGAATCTGGATTCTTAGTCCTATTATGCAGTTCCACACGAAAAATCAGCAATTTCTACCGATGATGGGCGTAGCAATTGGAATTCAAAGTGTCAGCTGAATAATTCCTTCGCAGTTCTGAAAGGTGGGAGGGGATTGGGTGGCCGGAAATTTCCAATTTGGAAACGAATCCTGATTTGGAGCTGGATTACGACGTTCCACACAAAAAATTAGCAATTTCTACCGATAATGGGCGTAGCAATTGGAATTCAAAGTGTCAGCTGAATGATTAGTTCGCAGTTCTGAAGGGAGGGACGGGGTTTGGTGGCCGGAAATTCCCAATTTGGAAACAAATCTGGATTTGTCGCCCCATGAGGCAGTTCAACACAAAAATTCAGCAATTTCTACTGATAATGGGCGTAGCAATTAGAATTCAAATTGTCAGCTGAACTATTAGTTCGCAGTTCAGAAGGAAGGGAGAGGGTTAAATGACCGAAAATCTTCAATTTGGAAACGAATCTGGATTTTTAGCATGATGACGAAGTTCCACACAAAAAATCAGCAATTTCTACTCATAATGGGGGTAGCAATTAGAATTCAAAGTGTCAGCTGAATAATTAGTTCGCAGTTCTCAAGGGAGGGAGGGGGTTAGGTGGCCGGAAATTTCCAATTTGGAAACCAATCATGATTTTTAGCTGGATGACGAGGTTCCACACAAAAAATCAGCAATTTCTACCGATAATGGGCGTAGCAATTGGAATTCAAAGTGTCAGCTGAATAATTCCTTCGCAGTTCTGAAAGGTGGGAGAGGATTAGGTGGCCGGAAATTTCCAATTTGGAAACGAATCTTGATTTTGCGCTGGATTGCGAAGTTCCACACAAAAAATCAGCAATTTCTACTCATAATGGGCGTAGCAATTGGAATTCAAAGTGTCAGCTGAATAATTCCTTCGCAGTTCTGAAAGGTGGGAGGGGATTAGGTGGCCGGAAATTTCCAATTTGGAAACGAATCTTGATTTGGAGCTGGATTACGAAGTTCCACACAAAAAATCAGCAATTTCTACCGATAATGGGCGTAGCAATTGGAATTCAAAGTGTCAGCTGAATGATTAGTTCGCAGTTCTGAAGGGAGGGACGGGGTTAGGTGGCCGGAAATTTCCAATTTGGAAACCAATCATGATTTTTAGCTGGATGACGAGGTTCCACACAAAAAATCAGCAATTTCTACCGATAATGGGCGTAGCAATTAGAATTCAAAGTGTCAGCTGAATAATAAGTTCGCAGTTCTGAAGGGAGGGACGGGGTTAGGTGGCCGGAAATTTCCAATTTGGAAACAAATCTGGATTTGTCACCCCATGAGGCAGTTCAACACAAAAATTCAGCAATTTCTACTGATAATGGGCGTAGCAATTAGAATTCAAAGTGTCAGCTGAATAATTAGTTCGCAGTTCAGAAGGGATGGAGGGGGTTAGGTGGCCGGAAATTTCTAATTTGGAAACGAATCTGGATTCTTAGTCCTATTATGCAGTTCCACACGAAAAATCAGCAATTTCTACCGATGATAGGCGTAGCAATTGGAATTCAAAGTGTCAGCTGAATAATTCCTTCGCAGTTCTGAAAGGTGGGAGGGGATTGGGTGGCCGGAAATTTCCAATTTGGAAACGAATCCTGATTTGGAGCTGGATTACGACGTTCCACACAAAAAATTAGCAATTTCTACCGATAATGGGCGTAGCAATTGGAATTCAAAGTGTCAGCTGAATGATTAGTTCGCAGTTCTGAAGGGAGGGACGGGGTTTGGTGGCCGGAAATTCCCAATTTGGAAACAAATCTGGATTTGTCGCCCCATGAGGCAGTTCAACACAAAAATTCAGCAATTTCTACTGATAATGGGCGTAGCAATTAGAATTCAAATTGTCAGCTGAATGATTAGTTCGCAGTTCGGTAGGGAGGGAGGGGGTTGAGTGATCGGAAATTATCAATTTGGAAACGAATATGGATTTTCAGCTCCATGAAGAAGTTCCTTACAAGAAATCAGCAATTTCTACTCATAATCGGCGTAGCAATTGGAATTCAAAGTGTCAGCTGTATAATTCCTTCGCAGTTCTGAAAGGTGGGAGGGGATTAGGTGGCCGGAAATTTCCAATTTGGAAACGAATCTTGATTTGGAGCTGGATTACGAAGTTCCACACAAAAAATCAGCAATTTCTACCGATGATGGGCGTAGCAATTGGAATTCAAAGTGTCAGCTGAATGATTAGTTCGCAGTTCGGTAGGGAGGGAGGGGGTTGAGTGATCGGAAATTATCAATTTGGAAACGAATATGGATTTTCAGCTCCATGAAGAAGTTCCTTACAAGAAATCAGCAATTTCTACTCATAATCGGCGTAGCAATTGGAATTCAAAGTGTCAGCTGTATAATTCCTTCGCAGTTCTGAAAGGTGGGAGGGGATTAGGTGGCCGGAAATTTCCAATTTGGAAACGGATCTTGATTTGGAGCTGGATTACGAAGTACCACACAAAAAATCAGCAATTTCTACCGATAATGGGCGTAGCAATTGGAGTTCAAAGTGTCAGCTGAATGATTAGTTCGCAGTTCTGAAGGGTGGGAGGGGGTTAGGTAGCCGGAAATTTCAAATTTGGAAACAAATCTGGATTTGTCGCCCCATGAGGCAATTCAACACAAAAATTCAGCAGTTTCTACTGATAATGGGCGTAGCAATTAGAATTCAAATTGTCAGCTGAACTATTAGTTCGCAGTTCAGAAGGAAGGGAGAGGGTTAAATGACCGAAAATCTTCAATTTGGAAACGAATCTGGATTTTTAGCATGATGACGAAGTTCCACAGAAAAAATCAGCAATTTCTACTCATAATGGGGGTAGCAATTAGAATTCAAAGTGTCAGCTGAATAATTAGTTCGCAGTTCTCAAGGGAGGGAGGGGGTTAGGTGGCCGGAAATTTCCAATTTGGAAACCAATCATGATTTTTAGCTGGATGACGAGGTTCCACACAAAAAATCAGCAATTTCTACCGATAATGGGCGTAGCAATTGGAATTCAAAGTGTCAGCTGAATAATTCCTTCGCAGTTCTGAAAGGTGGGAGAGGATTAGGTGGCCGGAAATTTCCAATTTGGAAACGAATCTTGATTTTGCGCTGGATTGCGAAGTTCCACACAAAAAATCAGCAATTTCTACTCATAATGGGCGTAGCAATTGGAATTCAAAGTGTCAGCTGAATAATTCCTTCGCAGTTCTGAAAGGTGGGAGGGGATTAGGTGGCCGGAAATTTCCAATTTGGAAACGAATCTTGATTTGGAGCTGGATTACGAAGTTCCACACAAAAAATCAGCAATTTCTACCGATAATGGGCGTAGCAATTGGAATTCAAAGTGTCAGCTGAATGATTAGTTCGCAGTTCTGAAGGGAGGGACGGGGTTAGGTGGCCGGAAATTTCCAATTTGGAAACAAATCTGGATTTGTCGCCCGATGAGGCAGGTCAACACAAAAATTCAGCAATTTCTACTGATAATGGGCCTAGCAATTAAAATTCAAAGTGTCAGCTGAATAATTAGTTCGCAGTTCAGAAGGGATGGAGGGGGTTAGGTGGCCGGAAATTTCTAATTTGGAAACGAATCTGGATTCTTAGTCCTATTATGCAGTTCCACACAAAAAATCAGCAATTTCTACCGATGATGGGCGTAGCAATTGGAATTCAAAGTGTCAGCTGTATAATTCCTTCGCAGTTCTGAAAGGTGGAAGGGGGTTGAGTGATCGGAAATTATCAATTTGGAAACGAATATGGATTTTCAGCTCCATGAAGAAGTTCCACACAAAAAATCAGCAATTTCTACCGATAATGGGCGTAGCAATTGGAATTCAAAGTGTCAGCTGAATAATTCCTTCGCAGTTCTGAAAGGTGGGAGGGGATTAGGTGGCCGGAAATTTCCAATTTGGAAACGAATCTTGATTTGGAGCTGCATTACGAAGTTCCACACAAAAAATCAGCAATTTTTATCGATAATGGGCGTAGCAATTGGAATACAAAGTGTCAGCTGAATAATTCCTACGCAGTTCTGAAAGGTGGGAGGGGATTAGGTGGCCGGAAATTTCCAATTTGGAAACAAATCTGGATTTGCCGCCCCATGAGGCAGTTCAACACAAAAATTCAGCAATTTCTACTGATAATGGGCGTAGCAATAAGAATTCAATGCGTCAGCTGAACTATTAGTTCGCAGTTCTGATGGGTGGGAGGGGGTTAGGTGGCCGGAAATTTCCAATTTGGAAACCAATCTTGATTTTTACCTGGATGACGAGGTTCCACACAAAAAATCAGCAATTTCTACCGATAATGGGCGTAGCAATTGGAACTCAAAGTGTCAGCTGAATAATTAGTTCGCAGTTCGGAAGGGAGGGAGGGGGTTGAGTGATCGGAAATTATCAATTTGGAAACGAATATGGATTTTCAGCTCCATGAAGAAGTTCCTTACAAAAAATCAGCAATTTCTACTCATAATGGTCGTAGCAATTGGAATTCAAATTGTCCGCTGACCTATTACTTCGCAGTTCAGAAGGGAGGGAGGGGGTTGGGTGCCCGGAAATTTCCAATCTGGAAACGAATCTTAACTTTTAGCATGATGACGAGGTTCCACACAAAAAATCAGCAATTTCTACCGATAATGGGTGTAGTAATTAGAATTCAAAGTGTCAGCTGAATAATTAGTTCGCAGTTCAGAAGAGATGGAGGGGGCTAGGTGGCCGGAAATTTCTAATTTGGAAACGAATCTGGATTCTTAGTCCTATTATGCAGTTCCACACAAAAAATCAGCAATTTCTACCGATAATGAGCGTAGCAATTGGAATGCAAAGTGTCAGCTGAACTATTAGTTCGCAGTTCAGAAGGAAGGGAGAGGGTTAAGTGACCGGAAATTTTCAATTTGGAAACGGGTCGGAATTCCTCACCCCATGAGGCAGTTCAGCACAAGAAATCAGCAAATTCTAGCAATAATGGGTGTAGCAATTGGAATTCAAAGTGTCATTTGAACCACTCGTTCCCAGTTCAGAAGGGACGGAGGGGGTTAGGTAGCCGGAAATATCCAATTTGGAAACGAATCTTAATTTCTACCCAGATGACGACGTTCCACACAAAAAGTCAGCAATTTCTGCTGATAATGGGTGTAGCAATTGGAATTCAAAATGTCAGCTGAACTATTAGTGCGCAGCTCAGGATGGTGGGAAGGGGTCAAGTGACCGGAAATTTTCAATTTGGAAACGAATATGGATTTTTAGTCCTATTACGCAGTTCCACACAAAAAATCAGCAATCTCTATCGATAATGGGCGTAGCAATTGGAATTCAAAGTGTCAGCTGAATTATTAGTTCGCAGTTCAGAAGGAAGGGAGGGGGTTAAGTGACCGGAAATTTTCAATTTGGAAACAAATCTGGATTCCTCACCCCATGAGGCAGTTCAACACAGAAAATCAGCAATTTCTACTGATAATGGGCGTAGCAATTAGAATTCAGAGTGTCAGCTGAATAATTAGTTCGCAGTTCTGATTGGAGGGAGGGGGTTGGGTGGCCGGAAATTTCCAATTTGGAAACGAATCTTGATTTTTAGCCCTTTTACGCAGTTCCACAAAAAAAAAATCAGCAATTTCTACTGATAATTCCTGCCTTAACAATTGAATTGTCTTCGGACTGCTCTGGTGACTGACCTACCAAGACGCAGGCAATGTGTGGCGCCTCGGGCGGTCTGCACTTGGTGGGTTGTGATATCATTGAAATATTGAAGTAATCTTCGAGTATTTTTATTTCTCTGGTGAAAGCGTACGAACGGTCAAGATATGCCCCACCTAAAAAATAAGTCACACTTGAGTTGAAAATATATAAAAATAGTTTCTTATTCATGTTATGGTTGAATGGTAGCTTCAAAATTTACTATTTTCTTGACTAGTTGATGGCGTCTCATGTTTCGTGTTAGATGGTGCCTCATGTTTCGTGCTTGATAGCGTATTTCCTTGTCCCAGTTGATTGCATGTTCTTTCTACACTTATAGGGGAACTTGGCAACACAGGGGGACAAGGTGAGCTGGAACAAATGAAAGACAATTTTAATCTTTAGCTTATTTTCAGTAAAGTGCAACACACACTTCCATTGAGATAAATAGCTTTTGTCAGTTGCTTACACAGGAACTGAATCACTTTACGGTATCGTGTTCCACTTCTTCGATTCTCAATGAAGTCCGTTGACAAGAAATGTGAGCTGCATAAACGTATGTGATCCAAATTGATATCCACACATTTTTCCACCCCGCAAACTTCAATTTTGTTCGTCCTTGGGAAATCTAAAACAATGAACTATTCAATACAGTTTGTCTCAATTCATGAAATAGTTTCTTCACGTTGACAATAACTGCGACTGCGTAGGATACTGATAATCATTTTTATCATTGATCGGAATAACGTTATTTGATGTAAATTCGTCGAAACAGAACACAGACCTGTGATATGAACGAACTCTATTGTCAGGAAGGTTTGCCGTAGGACCACAAATAAAACACCATACATTTCGTTCACTCTGTTGTCTCCCAGGAATATCCGCTACAATCCTGGCAATCATAAGTGAGAACTATATTTTTAGTATCATATTTTCTTATGTTCCACAAGTAAAAGATGGAGCTCGTAAAATAAACTCACATTGGTTCCAGAAAAGAAGTTGGCATGGCATCATGTTTCAGTCGGGGTATCTTTAATTGACTTCCATCTGGGTTTATAAAACTACCAGCATCAAAGTGTTGACAGCAAATAGTAGCATTTGAGTGAATTGGGCTGTTCAGACAACAAACTTCTAACCATCTATTTCTCCTCTCTTCATTCTTCGGAAACCTATAAATTATAATTACGTGACCACATTTTATTCGTAGCTTAAAACATATAAACATATAAATATAGAGTTATTCAGAAAACCGACGACGAAACAGTGTGAAAATCTAGTCCTGAAGCAAAATTTTAAAATATATTAGGACTTACCTGAAGTACGATAACGAAGTATCTGAATTCAGACATACAACGCACAGACGTCTTCCTTTTTCACTCATGATTGTGGTAGAAAAATTACTTTTTCAATGAAGAGTTCAGATAATGTAGAACAAAAGAAAGTATGTAACTTCAAGTTGCCGAAAACCTTTAACTGTAGTTTATAGTTTCTTCATGCAGCTGAATGCACCAGCTGTGATATTAGGAGTTGTATTTTACTTATTTGTAGCCATAGCATACGTGCGAAGTGATAAATAACTAAATAAAAGACAAATTTTGCTTGAATTTTACTGCAAAAACATAAGGTCCCTTTTCCATAATAAACCTTATGTAGGTGGGACCTTATCTATTTTCAACTTTTCTGTACTTCGAAAAATTAGATTTTCTTGCCCCTTCAAACAGTGATATATGCAAATTATGATACCTAGATGTTCGTGACATGTCTGTGGGCTGTGGCGCTCCGATTTACACCGCGTCCCACCTGATCAGCTTCCGCATCAAAGATTGCCTAGTAAAAATACATGATAAAAAAAAGTTCGCTCTACCGCGCCACCTATGGGCTAAAGGAGGAGTGAGACCATATGGGTCGTTATCGGGGGACTCCGTACTACACGTCTATGCAGGTCCCGTTCGGATCCGCCATGTCACCTCTGGCGGGTTAAATGTGAGCCAGAATTTTTAGGGTGTTTGCCGCGCGGAGCGCTGCAAGCAAACACCCTATTGCAATTGCTTTTTCATTTTTAGGGTGTTTGCCCGCGCGCAGCGCTGCAAACACCCTATTGCAATCGAATTTTCATCATTAGGGTGTTTGCCCGCGCGCAGCGCTGCAAGCACCCTATTGCAATCGAATTTTCATCATCATTATTTTTCAATAAATACGACTGAATTGTTTACAGTTCATAGTTCAGTTTTAGTTCAGTTTTTATTATCAGTGTTTTATCAATACCAGTTGGCGCAAAAACGAAGGAGCAACTTAGATTCTTGATATTTTGGAATTGAATTCCAGTCCTCACTGGTCAGTAGCGAATGATTGAATTTGTATCTAAACAATTTATTGAACAATAATGCTAATAGAAGATTTAATGATTGTGATGATTGTTGTGTCGATCTTCAATAGCCGTCTGTAGTTCGTGAGTATTCGCTCAATCAAGCTCTGTAACCAGAGAAGGAACTCTAGGTTTTGGGCTTTCGAACTATAGATCGTTAGTGCAGTGTGGTGTAGTGTAGGGTTGTGAGTGTGTACATTTAGGTTAGCATAGGGAGCGCTAGTGGCTCCCGATAACACCCCCTCCCACACTCACTTCGATATAAAGCTGAAAAGTTAGAGAAAGCCCTATAAATTTTTAATTTTAATTTCCTATCTTAACCCTATCAGACAAGACGGAAGAGAGAGGGAGAGAGAGCAGTGAGTTTTCGTCGTACTAAGACGCTACTAGCTTACCGCATGGAAGAGGTGCTCAGCCAGGGTTCATACTAAGACGACCATATCTAGCGAGCGAGGAACACATGGGAAATTATAAATCCTTAACTTTCCCTACTGCAGTTGCATTGAGACATTCAATATCTTTAATACATTATGCATATAATTATCTGTGGAGTATCTTGAAAATATTGATAATATTTATATACTTTGGAGTCCCTCACATATTTTAGGATAATATGAGAACCATATCATTATATATCGCTATTGGTAATAAGTAGTACATTCTCTTGTTTGTATATCTTCAATATAATTCGGTAATATCGAGAAAAACGTATTAGAAGAGAAGAACAAAGACAAAAATTCCATAGCTTAAAAACTAAATTTTTCGTAACCACAATTCGGTAACTAGAAGAGTCAATATCATTGAACGTTACAAGATCTATATTGAACTCTGCAGTCTTTCATACCTTAAATCTAAACGTTAGCACTAGATAGAAAAATAGGAAAGTAGCACCATTTAGAAAAATTGTACCAATCACAGGGTGATCACAATAAATTCAGTATTTGAAATCATCAATAATAGTAATGGTAATAGTAACTATAAGGAGATCTGATAAATGAAAGGTTTCGATAAGTGAAAGTTAAATGTAATATAATATAATATATCATCCTCTTGGTATCCTCATGGATTATGCTTATGATGGATATTGGTACCATGAATCTCCCTAAAATAAAGAAAATTCGTTAATTTCATTAAGCTTAGTCGATATCGTTAGTTTTAGTATTCGCTATCTTTATCATACATGAGATTTCTTTTCAACTGCAAAAACACTAGTATTGTTACAGTTTTCGTAAGAATATCTGCAAGTTGTTCAAGAGTACCAATCAATTTTAGACTTAGTACTTTAGTTTCGATATATTCTTGCACTTTAAAATAAATTGTCTCTACATGTTTTAACTGGCTGGCGGACACTTTAGAGATACATCTTTCATAAGTAGCCTTATTGTCCTCATAACCGTAGATGGGTAGTTCAGAAACACCCAATAGATCTTCTTGGAGTCTGACAACAAATAGTGCATCACGCATACCTTCTGTCAGAGCTCTCATCTCAGCTTCTGAAGAACTTTCCGATATAGTCGATTGTAGTTTCGATACCCAAACAATAATTGAGTCATGATATTTAATTAAATATCCTGATGTAGACTTACGGCTTTTATCACCGCCAAAATCAGCATCAGCGTACAACTCAATTTTTGACTTGTTTGATAAGTTTTTACGATATATAAGTCCTACATTTTTATTCGCATTCAAGTATGACAGCAGGTGTCCAATTGCTTTGTGGTGTACTGGCTGAGGATCTACTTGAGCCCTAGCCAAAAATGCAACACTATGTGCTATATCAAGGCGTGTAGTATTCGATAAATATAATAAAGACCCGATAACCTTTCTATAGGGGTAAATATGAATCTTTTCACTAGGATGCACCTTCCACTCATTTGGTGGCACCATCGGATAGGTTGGTCTGAAACTATCATCAAATGGAAATTCTTTGAGGATAGAATTTATTGAATCAGCCTGATGTAAGAATACAGATGATTCTGTTATTTTCTCAAATTCGATTCCTATAAATTTTTTCGGAAAACCCATCTTTTTCAACTGGAATTGTGACTCTAGGAGCCCAACAGTTTCATCGATAGCCTTATCTGAATTGCTCGAAATTAAAACATCATCTACATATACTACAATTAAGAGTGTTATCGTGTTTGAAACATTCTTTACAAAAACGCACTCCTCTCTGGGAGATCTCTTAAAATTATTCTGTAACAGAAATTTCGTTATCGTTTTATTCCAACATATTGGAGCGATGGCTAAACCATAGAGTGGACGATTAAGATGACCCACTTCTGTTTGGTTGTTGCCAACAAAACCTTTTGGTATTCTTATGAATTTCTTTCTATCTATAGTGCCATTTAAAAAGGCAGCATCTATATCGATCTGTTTAAGACCCCAACCTTTTCGTATAGCATGAGCTATGAACCACTTAACAGTAAGACTGTTAGGAGTGGGAGATCGTTTTTCACTTTTTGAGTATTTTTCTTTATCCAAATTCCCTAATGCTACAATTCTCGCCTTTTTCTTGCCACTATCTTTTATTACGAACATCCATTTGACTGGAGTCGCTTTTGTTAAATGAGTCTTAGGTACATTTGTAAAGACATTTAATCTTGTCCACGCATCAATCTCATTCTGGATTGCTTCACGCCACTCAGGGTCCTTCATCGCTTCTTCATATGAGACAGGTACCTCTGTTTCAGTAAACATATCTTTATTGTACTTTCCAAAATTATCATAATCTATCTTTTCTCTATTGTTAGGAGTCCATTCGTTAATTGTTGTGCCTAATGCACGTTTATCAATATCAGTAAAATTCATTGTCGTTAGATTTGACCTAATTAAATTTTTATAATTAATTCGTTTACCTCTCGTCCTCATTTTTGATCTCATTGTTTTTAATGGCGACTGTTTTGGGTCTTTTGTCTTTTTCTTTTTGGTTCGTTGAACCTTGTCTGCACTCCTTCCAGTTTGGGGAAGTTCATGGGACAAACCCCCTCCTTTTTCGGCAGGTATTGACTCTATAATATCGTTAACTTTTTCGGTAAATGTTTCTCTACCTGGAAAGTGAAAATCACTCAGCTCAGGTTTCTGAGGGAAGTCATCTTGATACGAGATTTCTTCATCTATTTTTACAATACATTGTTCGGTTGTTTTCTGTGAGATAGGATCGAACGTTTTATACCCTGTTTTTGTATAGCCTACTAGGTATTGAATGTCGCTACGGGGTTCTAATTTACGACCACGTGCCACATTGTTACGATAAACATATACTCTGGATCCAATAATCTTAGTATAATCTAACCTTGGAGGTTTTGAAAAATATTTTTCATAAGGTGTCAGATAATCAACACTCGAGTGAACAGTTCGATTATATATCCACGTAGCAGTGTCAATCAACTGTCCCCACATACACGCAGGAAAACCTGATTCAAATAATAACGCCCTTAATCTATCCTCCAACGTTCGAATCATACGCTCTGAGGTTCCGTTGTGCTCATGCACAGTCGTTTCCGCATATTCAGGTTCTGCCCCGTACTTCTTTAATATTTCTCGATAACTATCAGCCTCAAATTCGCCACCTTTGTCTGATCTCACTTTCTGAAACTGACCAGGTCCTGGAAATTGGGCCTGTATTACCCTCAATGCTTCATCTATCATTGTGGATGTTTCTTCTTTAGTTTTCATTACAAAAGTCTGTAGATATCTCGAGTAGTCATCTAATACTATTAGAACATACCTATTTCTTGTATGAAGAGTCTCAGGTGTTATTGGTCCGATTAAATCTACATGAAGAATTTGACCAACTCTTGTTGCTCTTTCTCTTGTCTCGTCAAACTTCTTTCTCACAAATTTCGATAGTGCGCAAATTTCACAACAGTGATCTCTATTTTCGCTTAATACTTTGTTCATACCTACAGTTACCTTCGAATTTTTATATACAAAAGGTGCTGAGGCATGAGCTAGCCGCCTGTGCCAAAGTTTGGTTTATTTTAATCGTTTAGCCAACTTTTTCGGAGAAATTTGCTTTCTCTTACATTGTGACTTTTCTTTAGTTGTCCTGTTATTGTTATCTTCATCGCTAGAGTCGGTAGAATCAATATCGTTCCTATTTTCTGCCTCTAGCTCGTTAAAATTAATCATTATTGGTAGGTGTTGTACAGATAGTTTCGTATTTACTCTTATATTTAAATTAATATTATCATCATTAGTTATATTATCGTTAATATTATTACCTGAAAATGTTTTTCCATGCAAGGTATACAACCCATTCCGTGTTTCAAGAGTCGCCAGCTTTGAATTTACTTTTCTACCAAAAATCGAACCAGATTTAGTATTGAGGGTTATTGATGTCTTAAACTGAATATTGAACTCATATGCAGATATCACTTTCACCTCCGAATTTGGTGAATAATACACTTTGTTCAATATTACTATAGTTTCGCTTTTCTTAAATTTCAATAGTATTGGTAAACGTCCTATACCAAAAGCATTAGTTTTGCATTCTTTATTATTAGAATTGAATTTGATTACTTTTGGAGTTTCAAATTCTTTATATTCTATAAGCGATTCTTTATCATTTGTAATATGAGCATTCGATGCAGAGTCAATTGTAAAAATCGTATCTCTAGTTAAGCTATTTCGAAATATTAAAGACTTACTCGAGTCAGTGGTGAAGAATGGGCATTCTTTACCTACATGTCCGAAACTATAGCATTGGTAACATTGTTTACGAGGGTTCTTGCAGTTGGACACATGGTGTAGATATTGCCCACAATTCGAACATTGATTCTTCCTTCTCTCTTCAGGTGTCCAGTTTTTGATGGTTTCATTATGCTCACCATAATTTGGCCGCTCTCCAGGTATGACGAGGATTCCATTCATGTAATATCTACCGTCAGGGGCAGATGATCGTCTGTGAGCTATTTTCTTCGATTGATCTTTTGAACCCGGTTGACGTTGTTGACCATCATCATTTGAACGAAACTTCTTCTTCAGATGTTGACCAGACTGGTTCATAACCGGAGTTTTATCTTCATTTTCCTTCCTGAAACCCTGACTATTCAAGCCAACCTTATTCTTTTCAAATTTACGTTTATCTTTAGGCGGATTTCCGCTTGATCGAGATTTATCATCAGTACCTGTAATTTTCGTTACCAAATTAAGTATTTCGTTATTATCACTACTGTTATCGTTACTTTCATTACTCAGTATTTCAATATCGTTACTATCATTATTGATTATTGTAACATTTTGATCCCTAAATAATTCATCAGGATTAAATATTACAGATTTCGGATCGTAATATTCATCAAATGATGTAACAACTTCACCAGAAAAATCGTTCAGTTGTTCTAAATCTAAGTTATCGATACTACTTTTTATTCTCTCATTATTATCATTATCATCGCTATCATCTTTCGTTACCCTAACAGTATTATTAATTATACCAGATTCTTTTACTGACTTACTGTTGGGTTTCACAGGTAGGTTAAGCCCAATGAATTGTTGAATGCAAAACTCGATAGTTTTGTTTTCCTTTGCTGCTGTAGCCATTTGTGTATAGTAAGTTTGCAATGGGTGCCCCAACTCATCTATACCTTCCATTTGTGCCAAGAAGATGGTTCGCTGCATCCCTTCGGATATTGGCATATCAGCAACCTTGGCAGCTGTCACTATCGCCATAAAATCATTCACATACCTCTGTTGCTGCCAGCCTAGCTTAAATTTCAAATTTAGAATTTGATTCCAAAGAGCTAAATTATCGTGCGTTTCGTTCTCACCATAGTTTTGAGAAATCTTTGTGAAAGATTCATGTGGGTTGATAGAATCCAGCATACTGGCTTCTATATTTTTACTCACCGCCGCATTTAAATACGTTTGTGCTCTAGCAAGCATTTTTGATCGCTTACGATCATCCCACGACGGATCACCTTCAGGATTAACGATACACTCCCACAAACCAAGTCCTTTCAGGTCCAGTTCAACTCGTTTGCGCCACAATTTCCATTGCTTACGATTTCTCAACTTATCATGCTTGGACCAGGGTGGATATGAAAAGCCAGCGTTTTCATGAGCTTGAGTCACATTCGACGCTGCGGACGTCGTATTGTTACCAAATCTATCAGCGACACGATCAATAGCAGATGATACGGCAGTAGAAATCATAGAGTTCATAAACTCCTCCGAATAATACCTGGGCCTTCGTTCGTTCTCATTATCACCTTGAAACTCTCTAGAAGAAATACTAGAAAAATCATTATCATCACTCTCCCCATCTATAGAGGAGGCTTCAATCTGTAGACCATCCTCTTCTTCACGATCTTTCTCTGCATTTTCGTGTGTCCGTTTACGAGGATTACGTGTAGACTCACTTACATTATAAGAATCACATTGATTCACAGAGTTACGTTGATGAGTTACCTGTGATGATTCCTCCTTATCACCAAGTTGATTTTCCCTGTTTTGGCTATTACCATCTTGAGTTTCGTTAAAATGAGTGGAAGTGAGAATTGGATTCTCCATAATCGATCTCCTTTTTGATTTTGATCTCTTCTTATTTCTGTCACTGATTTTCCACATGGCTTGGCTTTCGTTCAGGACTTTAACACTATTCTCACGTTAGGATTCGATAGAAGAAGAAGATTCACATAATGCTATCTTTATCGATTTAACTTTAAAACCTCATTAAATTTTACTTAATTTCTTTTAAAAATACTTATTAAATCGATTTAATGTTGTGTCGATCTTCAATAGCCGTCTGTAGTTCGTGAGTATTCGCTCAATCAAGCTCTGTAACCAGAGAAGGAACTCTAGGTTTTGGGCTTTCGAACTATAGATCGTTAGTGCAGTGTGGTGTAGTGTAGGGTTGTGAGTGTGTACATTTAGGTTAGCATAGGGAGCGCTAGTGGCTCCCGATAACAATGATTTGTTACAGTTAAATTGGAGAGACAAACGAATTACTAAATGTTATGATAATGCAGTTACGCAGAATAGAATACGTCAAGATAATCGTAGATATAATGAGAAACATCGAAGAGAAAGACGTGGAAGAATCCGTGAGTATAATCGAATCCATAAAGAATATTATCGAGAATATTATCAATCCCACCAAGAACAAGCTCGTAAATATTATTTGAAATACTATGAGTCGCATCGAGAAGAACGTCTTCAATAGTATCAGCCGCTTATGTAAACTAGATTTAGGATACCTGCAGTCATCAGTAGCGAATAATTGAGGTTGTATCCGAACAATTGAAGAATAATGCCAATAGAAGATTTAATGCTTGTAATGATTTGTTACAGTTAAATTGGAGAGAAAAACGAATTACCAAGTGTTATGATAATTCAGTTGCGCAGGGTAGAATACATCGAGATAATCGGATATATAATGAGAAACATCGAAGAGAAAGACGTGAAAAAATCCGTGAGTAGAATCCAACCCATAAAGAATATTATCGAGAATATTATCAATCCCACCAAGAACAAGCTCGTAAATAGATAATATTATTTGAAATACTATGAGTCGCATCGAGAAGAACATTTTCAATACTATCAGCCGCTTATGTAAACTAGATTCAGGATTCCTGCTACGCAAAAATGTATACGCTCAAACTGTGTAAAATTTGTATAACTGGATTTAGAAGAGATAAGTTTGTTGTTTGTTAATGTTTTAAATTAGTCCTCAGTTCAGTTAAGGTAGAATTTCTTTGAATCGAACCTGGAACCTAGTACAACTTTCCGTGATACTCTTATCAGTAAAATTTTCAAGGAATAATGTGATGTGAATTATGTTTGATGGAGCATATGGTGATGCGCGCATAGTATTAATGGTAATTTTGATATACTTATTCTCTTCCAGGTTTCGAGCAGTGAAGCTTCCGCTACGCTAATATAATGGCGTGAAATCTGTAATCTGTTGCCAATAATTACGAATCAGCTGATGATTGATTATTGACGATTATTCTGTTTCTCGATACTCATTAGTATTTAGTATTTCTAGTTTTTCTCCAAATAAGAGTGAATTGTTTACTGATCATAGTTCAGTTTTAGCTCAGTTGCATTTAGATCCTGAGATCGGTCTTAAGGCAAAGGCCTGTGGTTCGATTTACAAATGAGGAGTTATCTGTCAAATGCAACTTATTTACGTTTTATTTCGTAATTTCATATTTTACTCATGACAGTATTGTGCAACTCGTACTGTCCTAAAAAGGAACTATTTCCTCAAAGAAAGTGAAGACATTAACTGGATTTAGAAGAGGTAAGTGTATTGTTTGTTTGTATGAACTATGAAATGGGTTCTCAGTAATGTATTTGAATCGAACCAAGGACAAGCAACATTCTGTGGTACTCTTATCTGGAAATTTTCCGAGGAATAATGCGATGTGAGTTATGTCTCATAAATATGTTAGCAGTATTAAGTAATTGGTGATTTTGGTATTCTGTTTCAGAGGTCTTTCACGAATATTTCGTTTCTCGTTTGACTATTTACTTTCCTCTTTCATTATCAGTCAGGATTGAGGAATCATCCAAAACCATCAACATACCTTCAACCACGAATTTGAACTTATATTATAATCGTGTAGCGGAATTGATGAAAAACGTGAATAAATAATTGGCAGATCACGTTTTGTTTTTGAAATGACAGATTATTTTTCTCGCATTAACAGTTCACGAATTCACAGGAGTGGAGCATAGAGCTAATGTCTTTTCGTCTTATAAACATTGTAATGAGGAGTGAGCACACATTAATGTGCGTTTTCTCAAGTGAGAACACAACTTTATTTGAATGGAAGTAAAATTCCTCGTTTATTTGAATCGAAACAAAATTCCTGTCCCTCTGAATTGTTATCAGCAGTTGACAGTTCATATTCCTTGAAACTCCTGACTATGGCCTTTGAATTTATTGGTTGTCTTGCAAAGGTAGAGTGTTTGATTTCTGCTTGCCACTTGGAATGAATTATTAGGAAATGTATTCTAGTTTTCTAGTATGTTCTGTGTTTATCAAAGTCTGCCGGGTGATTGCAGTTTGCAGCTTCAGAATTCGAAGCCTTGAACTTCCATGATGTGCGTGTAGCGTCCTGTGCTTTTATGTTCACGGGTCTAGTGGGGGGAAAAACGAAAAGAAGACTACTTCAGATTTGGATGGTCGAAGATTCTGAGCATCATTCGCTTATCAAAAAATACCTATTCTACACTAGCGCTTCTACAATTTGCATAGTCCCAATGGCAATCACCCTGTTACTACCTCGCGATCCGCGAGGTCGCTTGTTTTTTAGGGTGTTTGCCCGCGCGCAGCGCTGCAAGCACCCTATCGCGGCAGCAGCGTCGCAGCCACGAAGCCAAAAAGAATAGAGACAAGTGTTTTTTCTTTTGTTGTAAAAGATTAAGGCTGTATTCTTCCAGAACGTAAACAATGAAACGGCGTCGCCCCGAATGACATTCGGTCAAGTGTCGTTTTTCGTATTTGACTACGGCAACCTGCTACAAGATGATTTGAAAGTGAACGCGTTCGATTGTTGTTCGTTGACGGACGGATACCAGCCTCTCTCCCCGCTACGTTTCAAAAGCCAAAGAGCGAACGCCGCGCGTAACATGTGTAAATAGCATGTATGTGTGTATGTATTGGTAAACTCGTTTTATGAAGTGAACCGGCTGGGTTCACCAGCTCTGTCGCATCCCAGTTCTCATTTATTTTGTGTTTGAAAGAAAATTTATTGTGATCCGGCGGAACGGCTGAAGTTAGTTTCCATTTTTTTGCGGAGCGTTTCTGAGGGGCCGTAAGAAATTTGTTTAGTGAAGACAATAAAAAATAAGAACTGTTTTCATATAATTTCAATTTTTTGTGAAAAAAATTGTCTCAGGATTTCGAATGCTGAAATAGAACTCTATAGACACAAATAGAGGAGGTGACAAATCTTGTGAAAGCTCCTCCAAAACTCATGAAAAAACGGCATGGTAGAGCGGTAAATCGCTATCAACATATTGACACAAAAGCAAAAAGTTTACGAGGTGGCTTCGCCCCCCGCCCCCAACCCCAGCAAGCCATTTCTGGTTCCTCGCGAACCGTCTCCCTGTCTCAAAAGAAAATGTATGTGGTTTTGACATTTCTGGTCTTTCCTTATAGGTCTACTACAAATCCACTTTCTGTCTAGTTTTCCGCTGATCTGAAATCACTTATCCCCCGCTGGCCTAAAGGTTCACTCAGGTCAGATCTACTGGATAAGTGTCCAGCAGACCCTGTTCCTCATTAGCCTGAAAAGTTGACTAAATCGCGGACTACGGGAGAAATTTCATTCCTTTTTGGTGTCCCTACCTGCCAATCTTCCCGTGTTTCTCTTATGGAGGGGGGAGGGGAAGGAGTCCAAAAACAAAATTGAAGAGATTTTCAGACTCAATGATGGACATGGAGTCAGTTATTGGGCCAACATCCCCGCTGCCGCTTTGTTTTCAGCGGGTATAAAGGATCATGCACATCAGTACCAATGAGGTACAGAAAAATGATGGTACAAGTAGAAGTAGGATGGTGAAATAGAATATAGTAATGGTAAACATAAGAAGGGGAAATGAGGTGAGACAACTGAATGAGATGATGAGAAGTGAAACTTAGGCCTCGTTTACATTATGATAGTACTATTGTGAGAGTTTGTGAGAGCACCTGACAGCATTCCTCTCGTACTTAGTGATAGTTTGTTTACACTGCGAGCAGTGAAAACAATCAGAAATTCTAGTATGAAAATAATGGTGTAGTGATTCGATGCATATATTCCCGGCCCACTGAAGAAGCCCTATCCATCTCGGATTCAAACTATCAAATAATTTCATAGAAAATTGTAAAATGATAACGATAAAGATATGAAGGGATAGCCAGCAAGAGGCAAACGGGGGAATGGAGAGGACTGCACCCTCAGTTTTGCATAAATGAGAGGAAGTCGAGTAACTTTCAGCACTTACAACATTATTTTTCAACAGCGGACGTCGAAACATGAATACTGAGTCTATATACACACATGTTTTAAGAACATCACACTCACTCAAACCTGAAAAAAAAAAAACCCAAAACAGAACTATCCCCCCCCCCCTCAGGCTAAAAACTGTGGCGAGACACTCTTGGAAGAAATATATCTACCCAATTTGTACACAAAATCGTCTTCTGGTTGTCTGCTTACAAGTACATGGATATTGCAGAGTCAAAAAGGCAAATATGATTATTGTGAATTTACTTATTCAACCTAGTATGTCGAACTTTGCTCACATTACCAATGCGGCTACAATAAATTCAGTCAAGAGAGTAATATTTCCAGGTGATGGCGAGCCCCCCCCCCCTCCTCAAACAGAGACAGAAATTCGATAAAATTAAAATTACTTGAGAGAAAAAAAAACAAATTTTCAAATATTTTTCCATCAGGACTACCTACAAGCAAATTGTGTTCGTGGTACTGCCTCCTGACAAAGCAGGGCTTCGTCCTTCAAAATCTGACCAAAACTCCATTGCCCTTATAAAATCCGATCTGCGACGCGTCATTCACGACAACATCCCCCCCCCCCCATATCCTCCTGAAACTATTTTCTGTTAGATAAGACAGGTGGAGTCGTTTGTTTATCTTACTGACGACTTTATAGCTCATTTCGCTGCGTCGGCGTCACTCGGTCAGTAGAGTATAAGTTTCACTGTGTACGTAAAATCAATCATCATGTCGAACCCACGCGAAGTAAGTAATTTTTTATTTTCATTTTTCTGACTGAATGCCTATCGTACACCTCATCTATGCATACACAGGATTTTCAAGATTTCTGGGGAACTGGTTATGAGAGATGCGCGAAAACATTTCACATTGTCCTTTGTTATGCAAATGCCCGGGTTGCAAGAAACTTTGTAGCGTGAAAACTGAAAGCCGAAAATTTGGCGTTGCGAAATTCGAATGACGGCAGTTTGATTGCGGGGAAAACTGACCGCGAATCAGGAAAAAAATTATTTTCAAGGCGGCAAACCTTGCTTGAGTATAGTAAATTATGTTAGTTATCTACAACTGCACCTTCTAAGTATTCGCGGAAATTACCTTGAGGACACTAGAAGTGCTTCCAGCAGTGCATTTTATCTTATGCACCATCTCGGCAGATGCGAATTTTGCAGCACTTCCTACATGATTATGCTCGGTCAATCTGGAAATAATTTCTCCATTTTCCGTGGACAGGCGAGCTCGTCATCTCGGTTTTTTATACTCCTCACATTTCCAATGGACTACACCATTACTTTCTCGTTCATTAGAGCACGCAAAACCCTCATCCAGTAGCGTCGGTTTGCCTCGTTGGCTAGGAATGTATAGGTACCTCACGGACATTTTACTGAGTTTTCAGCGCCCACAATAACACTAACTACCCTTTTCTGTTTCGCTAAACTGACACTTACTTGCTCTTTCTCTCCTATCGTTACTCATTTCAACGTTTCTCATTTCAAAGCCTACCCACTTTGAAATTTCGTAGTGACGAAATGTCGTCGTGATGTAAAATACCCTGACGAGTTTTGCATGACAAATTTTCGAGCGATCAAATTCGCGTGACGACTTTTCGTATGCCCAAGTGCCCGATGTGTACCTGGCTGTTGTACATGGTTCCCTTACTTTCAAACTGGAAGCACAATCGTGCAATTCAGTTTGTCAGAGGAAATGCTACAAAGTACAGTGCTCCTGTGGGTGCAAAAAGGCTCCCTGCCCCAAGGCGTTCTCGCATGCTTCTGACCTAATGGTGCGCAGTGTCTGCTTTAGGAGGACGAGATGCAGTGTTCAGGTGGCACTTCCGGGCAGTCTACACTCGCTATTACTTATGTGAACGAAGTCACCATCTTCTCATAGTACGACGTCTGTAGAACACGTTGCCGATCCGAGTTCTTTATTTTCAGTGCTAGGAGTATTTGTCATGTATGAGTACCTTCAGGGAAAGTAGTTCAGACAGCGACATTTATGGCTCATTACCACATAACTGGCAAGAAATACATTAGACTGTCATCAACAGGTCCAAAAGAAGGGAATGCATACGTACACCAACCTACTCTCATAATATCAAATATTTCAACCAATAATTACTTATCATTTGTACACAGTCCTTCACTTATGAGTACAATCTCGTTTGATTACAGCAACCGAAAGTGGTGTACGTCCTGGCCCCCCCAGGGGTAACAATAATTGTTGTACCCCTGGGGGTACAGAACATTGTGGAGGGGCCTGCGGCGCAGCCAGCCGAGGGGGCTGCGCCGCAGCCGGGACCGGCTGCGGCAGGAGTGCTGCGGTCGGCGCCGGTCCCGGCGGCCCGGGCGCTGGTCCCGGCTCGCCCGAACCAAGTAAGAAAGTAACATTATTTATATTTTAGTTCATAAAATTAATACCTCCAAGACGGGAAGCAGGCACGGGGGGGGGGAGCAGAAGCCTGCCAAAACTTATCGTCCAGCAAGTTAAAGGAAGTTCCGGGGCAAAAAAGTAATAAAGGGTTAAAGGAGGGGAGGAAGGGCAAGCCCCCCTACAAATTTTACATTACAATTTCCAAGGTCTTGTGGGCGAACCCAGGTTATACGAACATGAAAAAGCACTAGAGAAGATAAAGAGGGATGTGATTGGATTATCTGAAATAAGAAGGGAAGAGGAGAAAATGATAGAAAGGGAGAATGGAAATCTCTTATACTATTTCGGACAAACTGGGGCCCACAGAGGAATGGGCTTTTACGTGAACAAAAAATGTGGTGCAAGAATAGTCACGATAAAAGGGGTTTCTGAGAGGGTTGTAGTATTGAAACTAGATATGGGGAAACTGCTATCAATAACCAAAATGTAGATCCAGTGGAGGAGGCAGAGGATTTTTTCAAGTTAGTGGAAGAAACAGTAATAAGTGAGAGGGGATATCACGCAATAGCGATGTGAGATTGGAATGCAAGGGTAGGAGATGACCCTCCTCAGTCACAAATTCTGCGAGAATTTAGAATCGTAGAAACCAATGAAAACGGAGCACGGTTAATTGAAGTCGTATTAGGGCAAAACTTAAACATTGTGAATACCTTTTGACCCCACAAATAACAGGAAAAAGGAAGCGAATAAAAAATGGATTATACCAGTGTATAAATGGGAGGAGGCGAATAAAATGCTCGAGGAGGTTGGAGCTGGCTAAAGGTACCCCCTTTCCTGGACCACAATAGGTGGTTGGGGAAAGAAAAACGAAGCCAACAACCAATGACAAGATTCACGTGGAAACCAAGGGCCTTACCGATAAAAGAACTGAATTAAGTGGCAAAGACAACCTGACTCAGATGGAGGAAATGATTGCAGAAATACTGGAAGAAAGCGGATCAAGTAAGAAGGTGCGTAAGGCTCTGAGGAACGGGAAAAATTTGCTCCCAGCAATCAAAGCAAAAAACTCCAAAATTAAGCTGTATGGTAGGGATGAGATAATTAAAGAGGCCGCTGAATTTTTCAAGGAACTTTACTCAAGCGAAAAAAAACAACAAGAAAAAACAGGGAAGCAAAACAAGTTGGGGATAACCTTGGGGAGAACGACATAGAGATAAAAAGCGGAAACCAAGAGAATGTAATTACTTGGGCCAAATGACCGCTTTTGAAGACAGTGGAAAAGTGGAGGTAGGGGTGAGGACTACTGAAGCGTGGAAAAACTTTTAGGCTCACAGGATATTTCTCAAAGGTAACCTACCACTAAAAATGAAAATCGAAATATTAGAGCAATGTGTGATACCCACTTTTACTTGCGGAGCCCAATCCTGGTCATTGACTAGAGAGGAATACGAAAAATTGAGAAGAATGTTGCGTAGCGTAATGAAGTTTGGAATCGAGGACAGGATTCAGCTAGAAGAAATTATAAGAGCCACTGGAGCCAAGGATACAGGCTGGAGGGTCAAAAAATTGAAACTCAGCTTTGCAGGATACATGGTGAGGGCAGAAGGAAGAATGGGGTAGATTAGGAGAAGAATGGTCGCCTATGGAATGGAACAGGAAAAACGGGTCGACGCCCACAAGATGGAGAGACGAAATTGTAAAATTTTTCGGAATTCTATGGGGAACACTGGAAGGGATAGGGGGTGGTGGAGAAGGACGATAAGAGCACATGCCCGTCTACGGGCGCGTTCGGTGGCGTGAGCACTCCTCGCACAACCGAACAAAAGCTTGTAAGTAAAATAAATAAAATAAAATAACATACATAAAATTTATTGATTTCAGCAATAATATTTCTTTCAATGTTGCAGGAACCGCAGAGACCAGCCAGAGACGTACCGCCGCGGCGTCTTACGTCCCGGTGGGACGTGCGGCGGCGGTCACGGTCGCGATCGCCGCTGCGGTACCGCGATCGTCGCCACCCGCCGGCCGACATAAGACGTCGGCGGATGTAAATATTGTAAATATAATATACTGTTTTTATTAAGATTTATGTTCATTTCTTTTCATGAAGTTCTTCGTCACTTGAGCGTGGTATGATTCCTTACTGGCACAGTTCTCAACTTGAAATTGTGAATGTTAGTAACCAGGACTATGTCCTCAGATATAAACAATGAACAAAATGACCATCAACGAAGTTTTCGCTACTAGCAAACGAAGGGGGGCGGGCTGTAAGTCAATGTGGTGGGTATAGCTGAGGCATCGTTACTTTTATAACTGATGGCAGGTGTTCAGTTAGGCATCATTGACTTCGGGCCTGATTCCACAGCCCGTGCTTCAAGCCTCTAAATGCTCAAAATCGAATGACCTTGGAGGCAAGGGCTGACTCACGCAACGGCTGCGTGATGTAGAAAATGTGACTCTGAAGTCTTAAAACTGATCTCTCGAGTTCGGGGATACTGCGGAATCCGTTTAAACGGCCGATGTTCTAATTTCTGTCTGAAGTCCGAGCAGTGAAATATCAGGATCCAACGAATCATAGAGGACCCACCCTCCATGCTACAGCATGCAGGAACCAAACGCTTTCCAAACGCTTTTAAAATTTACCTAAATTAATAAATTTCAGTTTCTTTCAATGAAAAATTGGCGTCTTGGGTAGGAGGCACTATTTGAATCGGAGTGGCATAAGCCCACAAACTGACAAATGTTTATGAACACCAACCCAAGAATGAAGGGCTCCCGGCACCTTATATGAGTACAGGCTACCAGGAAAGAAAAGAAGGAACATTCGCGAACATTAACTTTTATTTCATCAACAGTTTTATACATTTCAGGTTGTTCCGAGAGAGATGGTCGAACGCAGCAATCCACCTTCAATAGCCAAAAATATGTACGGTACAAAAAAAAATACTGCCAATTTTTACGAAGTTCCCTATTCCCCCGAATTAGTTGTAGTGTAATATTGGAATAAGGTGTCTCGATATCACCAGCTTCCTTCATGTCTTCTTACGCCTCTTGCATGATTGCACCCGTAAGCTCCAGAAGGTATGTTCCGAATGGGTGACCTGAAAAATTCACGAACATCTCAATTCTGAAGAAATTATAATCACAGGAAGTAAGATGAAAGAACAATCGAGCGAATTTTTGGTGGAAGTCGCCTCTTTTCTGCACATTCCCATTACATCTAGACGCTAGTCAGTGTAAGGGAACCAACCAACATTTGTAAACAAAATGAGTTATTAGCATCGTTGGAAATAGCGTAAAAAGTAGAATTTTTCAAAATTGGGCGCCGATTCAAAAATGTGTACTCAAGTTGGAAAAAGCTTATCCGTAAACGCTACGTCATATAATTTCTACATGGCTCTTGAACTTCGAATCACGTGTTCTCAAAAAACAGATTTGGCTGGTTGGCTCCCTTACACTGAATATAGCGTCCATCTATGCTATCGTGTTTTCTGTATTCTTAACATTTACAGCATGGAGTGAGGAAGCTAGTAGACCGGCGAGTTTACAACGAGTGAAAGAAGAATGTTTTAGGTGATGGTTTAATATTTCTTTTCCACTTAACAGTCCTATTTGACAATGCCGGGGATGGCCGCGATTTCTCGTTCTCTGAACTACTCTCCATGTACAGACGAAAGCTCTGCAGGCGACCAACCAGGCATCAACACAATGAAGGTGCTTTAAAAAAGCGTCAATGAAGAAACAAGGAGGTAGGAGAAAGAAAATTTGGGACTATAGTGTACCCGCTTGGGACGTGACGCGGACGGGGGGCTACTCCCCTAGTTTTGCTTATATACTTTCTACGTTTATAATAGTAGAATAAGGGACTCCATCAGTACCGTGACCCGCCGATCATACAGTTGTGAATCCGAACCTAAAATGATTTCTAAAATCTCCAACGAAATGTCACGGGTACCAAACTGCAGGGAGTTCAAATTATTGATTTTCTGCCAGTATCCTGAACTGCTGAACGATCTTTTCATTTGAGAATGATATGCATACGATTGCCATGGAATCGTCTTTATAATAATAATAATAATAATAATAATAATAATAATAATAAAAAAAAAGATGATTGTAAACTTACTGTTTCTGAAATGGGGCAAGTCTTGCTAATCCTATTGTCTGTTATAATATACTGCAGAAGAACAGATAGATCCTGAACTCAGAAGTCATGAAAGTGTACCAGCGATGAGTGTCATCTGTTTCTGATGATGAGCTTCACTGATTGGTGGTACTGCTCTTGGACATGTATAACCATTGACCTGTGATGGTCGATCGGCAAACCTATAATGTAAATGGTGCATTACTGAACTTTGTATTTTCAGGAGGGCCTGTATCTCAATGAAAGTGTTGAAGTCGGTTATGGAATTACGACAGCAAAGGTATAGATGTACTGGAACATTTTTGTTCAACACCTCTGTCCCTCTACAGATCCAAAAAAATTATTGATTCAAATGTGAAGAGATTTGAGTTTGAAATCGGAAATGTTTCAGGTAGCGGTAAATTCCCCGAAGGGCGCGTAGTGGGTGATCAAGGAAGAAGAAGGGGAACAGAATGGAGGGAAGAAACAAAACTGAAATGCGCTTCCTACTCAGATAAAAATCGTTATCCTCACTTTCATCTTTCTTGATATATCTTACCCAGTGGAAGGGGTTACCGGCTCAGGAGGAGGGCGGCACAGTACATTTTATGCGAGCACTGTGATTAGTAATAACCTATTGCAAGGGTAAAAGTATCATGAGATTCATTAAGAAGCCATACTACGAGACGGCACTTACTGCGCAGTGTTTCTGAAAGGAAGTTCGCATATTTTCCGAATCAACATAGTCGTGGGTTACTAGAATGAAGTAAGTATCATTATCCTGAAAACGAAAAAAAAGAAGACCCCCTTCCGCATATGCTACTGCAGTATAAAGGACTGCAGTATATCAGGGCCACCACGAGAAGGTTGCGGATAGGAGTTAGGGCATTGCAAATGCTACGAGATGGACACCACATCCATCTTAACCGATTTGTAAGAAATCGGCAACGCACTACAAGCCCCATTTGACCCCAGGCTGAAACAGAACACAAAGCAAACAACAAAAATACATGCATGGAGAAATAATGGCAGGAATACACATGGAGATAAAAGGCTGTAAAGATTAAAGCGAAATAAAAATCTGAAAATATAATAACACATGCATAAGAACAGTAGGATAGATGCACAGTTGTAAACCTAAAGCTGTAAATTAGAAAATGAAATGTTGAGGATTTTCGCATGCAAAGATGTTGTTGTTGAGTAACTGCAGTCAGAGTTCATCTTCCTCAAGTGGGTCTTCAGGAATCGGTTGTAGATTTTCACAAAGTACATCGTCTACTTTCTCCTCCTCCAGCTGCTGCATCTGGATCGTATTATCCGAAGGCTGCTGTCGAACTTTCTGTATGACTTTGCCGAGAAAGTTGACATTACGACACGGTAATCCTCTCTTCAACCTAGAGTCCACTAATTCTGGCAGCATACAGTTAAAATAGAAATTACGTAATTTCGGCAGCATATGTTTCCAGATGTCTTCATTCTTACCAATACAAATAGTTCTCAGGCCAAGGGGTGTCCATACTCCAAAGATACAGTATTCGCGTCCAGTCACTTGAAGTTGCCCTTGTACCTGATAAAAATACTTATGATTTTCGTTCATTACGATTACCTGTTCAGCTGCGTTCATTTTCCAAAATGGGAATTTCTTCATGTTTTTCTTCACCTCCTCGAAATTCTCTGGATTCACAGCTTTAGCAGAGTACGGGCACTTCACCTCTACTATTCCCTTCCCGTCGCTGATCACTCCATCAGGGGAAGCACCTAAGAACGCATATTCAGGATGAATAAATAAACCGCACTTCTCAATGCTGATATGCAGCCGTTTTTCAATTTCCTTGATAGCACACTGCTCTTTTTCAATGCCCCATTCAGTAGCGTGCGTGCTGAAGTTCTTTGCATCACAAATATCTTTCACTCGGTTGCAGGTGTCTGTTGTCGGCCTCAATGAGTACACTGGGCCAAAATTCGATGCAGTAAGTCGAATCTTCCGATGCTGGTACCACAGGTCCTGTCCAGCTTGATCTCTGGTTTCAGCTTCTATCTTCTGTATTTCTTCTGCCGTTTTCTGCAAATTCTCCAGAAATATTTCTTTTTGATGTTCAAAGGCTTCTTGATCCATATCTGGTTTATCCGCATTTGGTCCATAAAATACTGCATCATTTGCCTTTGATTTGGAGCCGAACAGCTTTTTTCGAACAATCTTCCTCGATCCTCCACGCTTCCGCGTTTGCAGGGCTTGTCTTTCAAACTTGCTAATGAAGCATTCTGGAGAACGACCATACTTCAGTTTCCATAATCCACGTAGCGGGCGTCCTGTATTGAATTTACATGCTGCAGCGGAAGTCCTTCCAACGTAACCTCCACGGGCTGTATAATTTGTTCGTTTTCCTCCAATGAAGGCAGCTACTACCGAGTTATATGACTCAGCGATGTTGCTGGTTCTCATTAGCACAAGATCACAATTTCGAGCCGCAAGGTCCTGAGTATACGCCTGAATAAGGTTGAAGCATGTTGTGTTGCCCATGTTTGCGGCCTTCAAACTTGGAACAAGATTTGTTTCATTTTGTCGTCTTGTGTCTTCTTTGCAGAAATACCTGTCGCAGAACTGATGTTCGCCAAATACATGACTCGGCGCATTCATGATGTTCTTATACAGCTGTCGGCCACGGAATCGTATTACCTCTTCAGAAGTCATGTTATTGCAGGATGCTGGAAGTGTGCATGTTGCTTGGTATCTGGCTGCTGACTGGATCCCTTTACGCAGCCTCTGTATATTCCTTTGATTTAGCGCTTTCCTCAGAATGCTGGGTACAGGTCTACCATCACGTTTTTCTACTGTCAGTTTCTGAAGACGGTTGCTGTAGTTCCGCAACATATGGTTGAAACATTCAATCTTCCTTACCCGGAGTCCTGGATATGGATCTGCATTGAGAATTGCCTTATAAACGCTGCTGTCGCCATCACCGATCACTTCGTGGTAGATTAACTTGTACGATTCCATACTGTCCTCAAAACCTTCACGTATTCCAGCTGTTTCCATGGCAGCGGAGCTCACATTCTCGTTCCAGTTTTTGTAACATTTGTGAGGAGGTTTCTCTTGTTCCTTGTTCGCAGCACGAGCACAAATCATACAAAACTTGTTCTTCACAGCCAAATACAACACTTTCTTAGTTCGGTGCCCCAAGATGACAGCCGATCCTCCTAGTGAATTGTATTGCTTGCCATACGATCGTTTACACCAGGCGCCGTCAACAACTACCGTTATTTTTGCATAGCCATCTGGTGTAATTCGGTTTTCACTGGCTGCTAGAGCATATTCTTCTTCCGCTGCTTTCTTCATTTCTTCGATGGAAAGGCGCTCCCAATCTTCATTCAACTGTGCACTGACTTTCGAGTACAAAGCATTTGACAGAGGAGGTAAATTTGCGGCCGATGTAATTGTTTTCAAGGCAGTTGGTCCATTTCCCGTGCAAATTGTGCCAGCAATTAACGACGTGTTGACATCCATAGCATTTGGTTTCTGCTCGTCTGTACTGATGTATTTCACCTCATGGCACTTGGTGCATTTGTACTGCAACTTGCTGATGTAACCCGTTCTTGTCTCTGACAGAAGCTCCATATCAAAAAACCCGCAATCATCGAAAATTTCTGATTTTTCGTGTTGATTCAGTTCTTGAAGCTGCCGCATGAAAAACGAGTAGTCTATAAGACGACGTCCTTGTACCTGAAATGGGGGCAATGGTGGCACTTCCGGCTGAGTACTGACAACGGTTAACTGGTGAGACATTACTGAGTCTGCCACATGATCTGTCATAGTTTCAACTGCAGGCTGGGGCGACATCACGTTGGTAGAAGCGATCTGCGGGTAACCATCGGCACTGTTACACGGTTGTGGATCAGTAACCTGATTTTGCGCCTAAAAGGAAAAGATGAAAACACTTGCAAGTACTGTGAGATGGGCAAATCGGGTGTTTTTTCGAAATCCCACACCCCCTTTTTTTGTTTTGAACGGGTCAACTGATTGGATTTGGACGACACAGTGTGATGGACACACGACAAAGTCTAGTTTCTCCGCTGGGTGAAAAATTTTCTCTCCCCTTTCAGGATGCTAGATTGTATTCTATCTGACTAATTCATCAATTTGAGGGGCCCGGATGTAACCCTCTCCCAAACAAATAATCGAAATTCAATGAATTATGACGTAGCGAACAAACTGTTGACAAGGAAGTTTTCGAGGTCGCTGATTTTGAACAGCATTACCAGGATTTGATCTCTTCTAATTAGCCAAAAATGGTGCTATGCAGAAATTATTGACTTTTTCATTATAATGACTACATGCCTATCGTTGGAGAGGTTATGAACAACACCCGAACACATGGAAACACTTACAAGTTCATCAATTTCGGGGGCCCAAGAGGCCACAAACCAATACCTAAATCCATAAGGCGATAAAATCCGAAAAGTGAAACCGAAACGAAAGTCATTAACAAATTTTCGACTTTCTGATCGAAATGGCTTCCTGTACATTGTTGGAGAGGTCACTACCCCCAAAAATACATAAGAATTTTTTCCTGGGGGGGGCTAAGGGGTCAGGACCGTCGTGCGGGGGACGCTACTGAAGCAGTCGCGTTAGGCGTTGCGCTTCAATATGCTTCGCGCCTTCAGACTACGGGGACTAGGTGTTCCTTTCAAAATAATATTGGCTCAAGTCCAGCGAGATGAAAATAATGCCCGGGGAAATTTTAATTCACTAGCTCTTCCAAACCGCGCGCATGATCACCCCAGTCCCATCGCTCTCTATTCTGAAAAAATAATATCGGTGGCTCCATATTCTACTGCGTGAGTAAATCTCTAGCTGTATGATCTGCTCCTTCATTACAGCCTGACTTGGTCGAATGATCTATCCTGGCTGCGGGGGCGAAACGAGTTATAAGATTGGAGGGGGATGGGAGACTTGCCGAAAGGGCAGAAGGGAGTGGAGACTGGCAAGAGATGGTTGGAGAGGAGAAAAGGTGGTAGAGAAAGGTGAGAGGAGGGCAAGAGGAATAAAGGAGTACCCCAGGACCTCGCCACCATTTCTCCTTTTCGAGTACTCTGGCTGTGGAAGAGAAGTCGAGAATGGTACAAGAACACGCACACACAGAGCTGAAGACAGGCGACATGGGATTTACTGATGAGTAAGGAAAAGGGCAGGTTCGAGAGAAATAATGAAAACTGGAAAACAATCGACGGGCTGCACCGCCACCTTTGGAAGAAATCTCTTGACTTTTGAACCACAAAGTGGATGAACTTGATGACTCATCCTGCCACCTTCACTCTCACTCTACAAATACACTTATCTAGCTCTACCTTCGCCCCTCATTTCTCCCCGACCATTTCATGCTTATCCAAATCATCTCTTATTCGTAGAGGAGTTAGTGGAAGACGAGGGCGGGAGCACATAGAGACGAGCGAGAGCAGATCACTATGGCCTCTGTTCTTGTAATCCTGTGTAATCGGTCGCCGGGAAAATCTACCCCGCCGTCTGCTGAAATGGAATCAGCACCACTAAAATAAAAGAAAAACTTATAGCCTATTGCGACTAGAGAGGATATATGTAGTTACAATAAAAGAACACACATACTATTTCATATATCGGTTAATGGGAGGATGCCTCTTCCCGCAGAAAACACAGAACTGCCCCCAGGCTACGTGACTCTTCATTAACAGCCCACAATAACACAAGACGATAAACTCCACATGCCCTGACCGAGCTCACGAAATGTACATCTAAATTTACACAACATAAATAATACATAACCGGCCACGTACCTGAGGGTCCAGGCCGAGGAAGAAAAGACCTCCACTCCGAACACCTTTCCTGACTGAAAAATATGAAACCACAAACTACAAACAGAATGCCCTGAATCCCCTCCCCACTGAATTTGGCAGTACAGAAGGCAAGAAAAAACAGGTAAAAATATAAGATAACGAATAGGCAAACAAAGAAGAAAAAAAAAAATTCATGTGGCGGCTGGATCGGAAAGTTGTAGTTGATTCTGTCCCCATTTCTACTCCTGTGCTGGTCCATGGTCAAACCGGGGTTTTCTCGAGGGTACCACGTAAAGAGTTGGAGTATGATGGTTTACTACCCAGTCTCGGAGACTGTGTGGTTTGCCTCGGGCTCTGCTTGGCTTGGCATGGTACAGCGGCCACTCTAGTGGACCCGGTGGTTAACTATTAGTCAATCGTGTTGGTGGCTCGCAATACAACACGAACTTTTTTTTTCAAAACAGTATATAAAAGAAGAAAATGCTGCGACGCATGGTAAAATCTTTCGAGTCACTGAAATTTTGCTGCACATTGAACACCAAACGAACTTTTTCGACGTTTTTCTCATCCACCCATTATTTTACAGCTCATGATTCTCAGTGACGATCTTTTTTTCAATACCTTTCACCGACACCAAGCCAAGTAAAGATGAACTTTCCCCACTCCCTCGCCCACTGGATGTCCAAGTGACCGGACTGAGCCGGTCAGCAATTGTGAACGAGTATTGATAATTGAAACCTGTTATTCAATCAATCACCGATTGATTCAGCCTGTCCACCTTGGCCAGTGCCTGTTACTCCGGTTCAACGCTACACCTGTCTTGTTAGAAGAGTGAAAAACAGAATGGAACAAGCCCTTCGGATCCTCTAACGGGTGCGGCCCTGAGAATATTTCCTCCCTTCACCCTCTTTCTCAAGAACCTGGCACAGGCCTTGCTAAAAAATTTGGGTAAGGCCTTACAAAGCCAGTGACGGCCCTGAAAAGGAGCCTAAAACCAGGTAAAGTCCAACGAACCTCAAAAGGGTTATGAAGTGGCAAACACTATTCAAATGGGGGTTTTCGAGGGCCTTGATATCGAATTTGACATTTTTTTCAATTTGATCCCTTCAACAGCTTTCGAGTCCAACAATTATTACATCTAAAAGAGTAGTGCGATTTTGAAATTCCTGACTAACACAAAAATGATTTTATGCACTTTGTCTGAGAGGTCACCACCTCTTCAACGCGTGTCTGTGGAACAATATTCCATTTTCATCAATTTGATGGGGCCTGTACGCCTAAATGTGGTCAATATTCATCCAGCATCAAACAGTTATGAAATACCTAGCAAATGAATTATTGAAAAGGGAGCTCTCGTGGTCACAGATTTCGAATATCACCTTATTTTCCAGACCCATTCCATTGTAGTACTTTAAAGCTGAAAATTCAGTGGAAAAATAGGCTTCATAAATTGTTTAACTTTTTTGGTCTCCCAACAAGTAGCCTACCGAAGGTTTTCGATTCCCTATTATTTTCCCGAAAACATTCCCGCGAATGACATTTTCCCGAAACACTGTAGGCCGAAAATTTTTCCCCCAAATGTTTCTATCTCGAAAATTGTTCTCCCTAAAATTGATGTTCCCGAACTTTTTATACCTGAAAATTTTTTTCCCGAAAACTAATTCTCCCAAAAGAGTTTCCCCAAAAACTTTCCACATCAATAATTTAAATTCTTTATTTAACCAAGAACGACATTGTGCGTGCGTAAGTAATCTAACTCGTTGTTTAATGTCAATAAACTCCTAGAGTTGGGTGGTAATTCACGGCTCCGTGTCCTTCTTACAGTTTGGGCCAAAGCGGGCTGATCTGGCAACTGACTGAGGACCCCTTCCGGGAAGCCCGCAAGCTCTGTTCTCAGAAGTTGGGCGGGTGGTTGTTCGGGGTGTAAGCTGAAAATTCAGCGGAAAAATAGGCTTCATAAATTGTTTAACTTTTTTGGTCTCCCAACAAGTAGCCTACCGAAGGTTTTCATACACTTTGTTAAAAATGTCACATTCTCCAAAATACAAATTTGAGAGGATCCTAGGAGCGACTAACGAGTGTTACACGTTTATCATTAATTTCGGGGCAGCGAACGCTAATGGGATGGGGGCCGGTATTTCTATAGACACTACATTTTTGTGGACACAACAGTCACAGAAGAAAGGACTGAAATAAAGGGAGGCGTGTGCCACAAACTGTACAAGCTAGCGATTATGGCATTCCTGCCTTTCGTGAAGTATCAACACGCAGGAATACTGTTACTTCTGTGACCCAGCAGTTAACAGTAAGAGAAATGTTGGTGGAAAACTTTTGAATTCACTTACATACAGGTGGTCGTTGATGTACGCAGCTCGACTCTGTATGATTGATGATGATGACGTAGCCACTGCTGGTGGGTTACCAAACACCACATTCCCAGATGAAATATCATTCTGTGTACGTGTACTACAAGGATGCTGAAGGGCAGGTTGAAGAACACTTGACAAAGATGATTCTTGGGTAGGCTGGACAGCAGGTAAATGTACACTCGATGATGGTAATTCTTGGGTATCACTGAGTAGACGTTTTGATGGTGCTCCTCCACGGCCGTATTTCCAGATTTCCTTCTTCTTTCTCTTAGCTGACAAGCACAACGTCATATGCTTGCTTTTTCCTCTTTTCAAATATCTCTTCGTAGATTGTGGTTTGACATGAGGTGAATCATTCACGTTGACGGTTGAAACAACAGCAGGTGAAGCAACTGAATGTTCAGTGATGTTACTAGTACTCTGAAACAGATAAAATGTTATTGAACTAGAATGTGATTGTTCCATTGCACCGTGAGGGGGAAATGAAAGTACTGCATCGATAGAATTATTAATTTTTGCATGGTAGTTCGTGTATGAGCTATGAAGAGCCCATCATTAAAATGTGAATGATTGTAAGGTCACCAGATACTTACATTTTTCTCTTGAACAGTTTCTGGAACCAGCTGTGTGTTGATGTCCGCTGATACCTGCAAAAAAAAAAAAGATGTTAGAATAGTGAAAGATAACTACTAACCTGAGGCCTGCAGGCTGCGTTTCGCATAATTACTCATAAAACGATTACAACGAAGACATGTAACTGCTGTTATCGGATAGTAATGGAAGAATGATGCCAATGCGTAACTGGGTATATTGTTCGCATCGTGGCATCGGCATCGTCATTTATTTCTTATAGCGTTACAGGATTTTGCAGAGCTATCCGGAACTCCCAGGATGACAGATTTTTTACTTCATCATTTCTTATCTTCAGGATGTCTACGATGTCTGGACGATGCGTACTCGTTTCTACGATTCCAATTACAGACAATTACCATAACCAACTGTTACATATACGCTCAGTTACTTTTCTCGACAATTACAGACAATTAGGAGGAGTACTGATTGGCATCGTTCCCTTCTACACTTGCCGATTTTGTATCTAACCGCAGTTACTTTTTACTTAGGTGCGTTCAGAAACGTGTCACCAGTAAGCGGTTGCGGTGATTGTCTATTATACTCCAGTCCAGACTGGAGTACGTAACCGCTTGCTGGTTACCCGTTTCTGGACGTATTCCAGGGCTCTGCTCCTAACTACATTACTTTTTCTGGGTACAATCAGTTGTAACTGCTGGGATATATTATACAAATGATACTTACTTCGAGTTCATGAACAATGATTTCTTTCGAATTTTCTGGGTTCATGCTGGTTGTAGAAGAACGAAATATTACAGAAATAAGATTACAGAAGACTAAATAAATTATTATAACTTAGTATAACGATAACGGACAACGAAATAACAAATTGAAACTCCGGTACTACACGCGAACTGTAACTAATAAACTTGATCTTTTTTTCGGAAGATGATCAACTTCAGTCTTTGCAGAAAATTGTAAATCAAAATTGAAAATTCAAAGAGAGCACAATTTTAAAACTGTTTGAGAGTTGAGACATTCACAACCGTCAACATCAAAAATCGCACTCACGGAAAAATAATCAGAAGCCGCTGTAGTACACAAAAACGAACGATAAAATTCGGTTTTCACGTGAAAGAACGAGATTTGCCAGTCTCATAGTCATGCTTGGAGAAAAACACACATTACGATCCTACAGAAAGAAGCAGTGAACTATAAGTGTACCCCCCGCAACGTACTTCGCCCATCTTTGTTGATGAAAATGTTGGTGAAGTACCATCACGCGCCGACTAATTGCGCCCTCAATTTTCAGTTTATTTCTTTGAAATTTGGAATGTACAATCCTGAAGCATGTACCTCGGTCTCTACGTTTTTTTTTTTTCTAATTTTTCATTTATACGTCGACAATCACGTGCCGCATACTGCCACATTCTGAACGCCATCACACAACAATGGTAGCGAATTTAGAAAAAAAAAAAACGTAGAGACCGACAATAAACCTTCGTGAACAACATATTCAAAATTCACATCAATCCATTCAGTATTCGCTTCATAATTAGTCGGCAGCGGAGAGCATATTTCACACAATTTTCTTATCAGTATGTAAACAAAGAATACAGCCTTAAGAATTATCTAGATTCCAAATCAGCCATTGAAGGGCATGAGCGATTCGCGGTTGAAATTCAAATCTCCAATGACTAAGTATCGTCTTGCAATATTTCATATTTTCTGTTACTCTGTTCCATAACATTTCATGTTTCATTATCTACAGCGATGAAGAAGCGGATGCGCTCGGCATAAAAATTCCGGATGACGACTCAGAAAGTGAAAATTCGTCGAGCTCGGTGACCCCGGAAGCGGGTATTTCGTCGACGAACTTGATACTGGAAGCGAAAGCAAGTTGGGTTAGGAGGCTGAAACGAAAGTTTCAATTTTATATTTTACCGAGGGGCAACCTCCCTCCTGTTTTTGAACGTACTGTGGTAAAAAAGAGACTTCTCAGACGTTATTTTAAGGCCTTAAATATAGGTACTACTGTTTATGTAGATTGGTTTGTTGCTTTATAACAATGCATGTAAAATATCTATAGCTACCTAATTACACGTGAGTGCTTGGTAAGTTTATTTTCATTGAATTAGTGTGCACAATTCAATTATTTCTAGAATCAATGAGAGATATGTACAGCATCTCGCCAACTCTACAACATTGAACATAAGTTGCGTACTCGTTCATAGGAAAACGTGATGAAATTCTTGTTGAAATTGTATTCTCACTCGTTGGTCGTTGATGAAAATAAGTACCGGTAATACAACGTAGGCATTCCACTGACGCAAACCTACTTCATTGTACTCTGGCTCTTACATTATTATGAATTATGTATACGAGCTGTTTCGTCCGATATTGAAGTGCGATCCGTGATTCGTTTTCTTACCGCGCGCGGTGATTCGCGTAGCGACATCTGTCGACAGTTAGACGAGGTCTACGGTCCGAAAATGACTCCCCAGATGGTCGGTAGGTGGCGTCGGCAGTTTTTAGACGGTCGAACGAATGTTCATGATGAACAACGTGCCGGTAGGCCGAGCGACTCGATAACGGAAGACACGATCAACACTGTGCGCTTCTTACTCGACGATGACAGGCGATTAACGGTTCGGCAAATTGTAAATTATTTTCGAGATGTTGCGTGTGATCCCCTGTCCCTTGGTACTGTCGAGAAAATCATTCATGACGAACTTAATCTCCGAAAAATCAGCGCAAGATGGGTTCCGCGAATTCTAACCGACGAACACAAAGTCAAGCGCATGGCCGCCGCGCTCGATTTTCTCTCTCGGTACAACGATGGAGGGGAAAATTTTCTTTCGCGAATTGTGACCGGTGATGAGAAGTGGGTTCACTATTACATCCCTGAGATGAAGGTGGCAAGCAAGGAATGGGTGGAGAAGGGAGAAAGAGCCCCGAAGAAAGCGAAAATGGAACGCTCAGCCGGGAGAGTGATGCTGACCGCATTTTGGGACCAGGAGGGGATGTTGTTGGCCGAATACACTCCCCAAGGGCGGACAACAACCAAGGAGTCCTACTTTGATACGTTAATGAAGCTACGGACGGCGATAAAACAAAAGCGACCCGGAAAATTAAGCAAAACAGTTGTGTTGCTGCATGACAACGCACCGGCGCATTCTTCGCGTCTCATTCAGTCGCTCTTGCAGGACTTCGCGTGGGACGTGTTCCCCCACCCGCCCTATTCTCCGGATCTAGCGGCGTCGGATTTTCATCTGTTTCCCCACCTGCATCGGTGGTTAGGTGGAAAACGTTTTTCCGCAGATCCAGAGGTGATAAACGCAGTGAATGATTACTTCGCAGAATTGGACGGCGAGTACTATAGGTTGGGAATTGAAAAGATTGTATCAAGGTACGATAAATGCCTAAATGTTTTCGGTGACTATGTGGAAAAGTAAATTTCAATATACAGATTTCGAAAATTTTAACCCCGAGTCCGTAGCTTTATTTGTTGGCGAGTTATGGGAGCATGAAACTTACTTATTGAACACCCCTCGTATACTCTGGGAAAGAAGAATTTTAGTATGAAAGAAACTGATGGAAAATATATGCTCTACAATACTAATAATACTAATGAGACTATCTGCTTTGATTATAGATTTAGTGAGAATCAGTTTACTGACTCTAAGGCTAATATAACTTTTGTTATAAATCATAAAAAAATAAATAATTATGATAGTGAAAAATTCATCAATCTTATTAATATAGCAGAAGGAAATATAGGTGTTTATGTAAAAAAAGAATATAAAGATTTTCACTTTCAATTAACTCCTTCTAAGAGTTTAAATCTACCATTAATAAATCTAGGAAATCAAGAATATAGACCTAAACTGAATATTCTTATGGAAGATAAAATTTTTGGAAATTCAACAGATCCACTCCCAAAAGATATTGAGAAGAAGTTGAATAATGAAACTATATTTCTAAGAATTTATAAAGATTTTGATAAGAAAACATTTAATACTGAAAAATTACCAGGAATCAAAGTGCTTACATATAAACAAAAATTAGCAGGAATTGATCAGACTATAGTCATTTTAGCAAATATTGATTATATTTATGAGAAGGTTGAGAAAATAGGGTATAAAGTAATTAGGAATTCATACTTCAAAGATAAAGAAATGAGTTTATACTTTATTGATGAAAATACTTCAAAGGATTTATTTGGTGCATATAAAATTGATATTTTCTTATTCCAATGTCAGTTACAACCCATTAGAAAGACAATGCAAGATGCATTCAAATCAACTTATAAACAAATTCTCAAGAATGATTTTGATGTCTACATATTCAATAAATCTGAAAATTATATTTCAGTTACATTTTTGTAAAATTTTTCATTAATAAATTAGACCTACAATATGGAAATCTCTAATGATACAGAAGCAGAACCTCCTGATGAATTAAGTGAAGAAGAGGAAGAAAAAAAATGCAATCTTACCATAATTTTCTTTTTTAAACTTATCGGGAATTTTAGAAGAATTTTTAGATGTATAAATGGAAGAAGCAAAAGAACTTCATGCCCCAGTTAGGAGAAAATTTTGTCGAAGAAGAATTATAACAAAGGGCATTGATGATCTATGGGCTGCTGATTTGTTGATAATGGATAAATACTCAAGACAGAATAAAGGTTTCAAATATCTATTAAATGTTATTGATACATTTTCTAAATATGTTTGGATTGAACCCCTAAAAAATAAAACTGGTAAAAGTGTTGTTGAAGCTTTTGAACATATTATTACACAATCTAAGAGGAAACCAAACTTACTTCATGTTGATATGGGTAGAGAATTTGTGAATGAAACTTTTAAAACCACCTTGAAAAAATATAACATTAATATGTATCATACTTATAATGAAGAGAAATCAGCAATAATTGAACGTTTCAATAGAACACTAAATCAAAAATTAAAAATTTATTTTGAGGCTAGAGACAACTTTAAATGGTATATTTTACCAAATATAATAGAAGAATATAACACTAAGGATGTCCATAGAACCATAGGAATGAGACCAATTGATGTTAATAAGAATAATGAGAAAGAAATCTTAATAAGACTCAGCAAACAAAATAAATGTAATGAGTCAATTCCAAAATTTAAAGTAGGAGATAGAGTAAGAATATATGCTTATAAGAAAGTTTTTGGTAATAAATATAAAAATAATTGGACTAGAGAAATTTTTATAGTTGATAAAATTTTCTTTACAAATCCTATAACTTATTCTATCAAGGCTGAAGATGGGGAAGAAATTCTTGGTAAATTTTATAATTAGGAACTTTTGAAAACTGAATTTTAATCATCCTGTAGATGCATAATTTTTTTATATAATAAATGAATCAAGATTATAGGAAGAAATTATTTAATAATCAATTAAATTCTTTCCCAAAACCAAAAGAGGGGGGTGGACTGGTAAATTCAGTAATTGATAACTTACCAATTGAACTTCATGTACCTGGATATGAATTTCTTGGACCAGGTACAAATTTAGATTTGAAATTATCGCAAGGTGTAAAACCAAAAAATAAATTGGATGAAGCTGCACAAAATCATGACATTGCTTATGCTAGATCAAGTGATGTTGATAAAAGGCATGAAGCTGATTACAAATTACAAGAAGATGCCTGGAAGCGTGTGATTGCTGATGATTCAGATATAGGTGAAAAAGCTGCAGCATATCTAACAACTAATGCTATGAAAGTAAAAAGGTGGTTAGGAGCTGGTATAAAGTATCCAATTAATTTAGATGAAAAAGAGCAAAAACTGATTCTTGAAGGTATAAAACTAAGGAAACCTATCACTCTTGATTTAGATCATGAACAGTTAATTAGAACAAAAAATAGTGTCATGAATGAGACTTATTTACCTTTATCAACTTATCAAATAAAACAAATTAAGAAAGGAGTCAAGCAAAAGAAACCTGTAAAATTACAACTGAAAGTGCCCCAATTAGAATATATAAATGAAAATAATAAAACTGGTGGATTTTTACCTGCTCTACTAGAGGCTTTACCAATTATATCAGCAGTATCATCTATTGCAACTAATCTTGTGAAAGCTTATAATAACAAGAAAACAAATAATAAATTAGTTGAAGAAAGGATTAAGAATAATAATACTGAAAAGGAAAATTTAGGATATGGGTTAAATGCAATAGCAAAGCAGTCTCTCCCTGCAAATGAAAAGGTATCAGATTTCATTAATCATTATAAAAATGTTCAAGCAGCAGAAAAAAAATTGGGAAAAGGATTTTATGTGAATCCAATGAGAGCAAGAAACAAGGAAACTGAAGGTCAAGGTTTCTATATCAACTCTAAAAAAAAAAAATTGAAACTTCCTATTAAACCTTTGTCTGATCTAGAGTTAGAAATGTATGCAAAGGATTTGAATATACCATATTTTCGAGGTGTTTTTATGAAAGATCAAATTCCTAATAAAATTAGAAAAAATGAAAGTATGATTATTAATTTAGATAATTCCATTGGACATGGAACTCACTGGGTTTGCTTTTTGAAAAAAGATAAAGTAATTAATTATTATGATTCTTTTGGTGTTAAACCACCTATTGAATTATTAAATTACTTCAAGAACTTCAAAGTTTGTTACAATATTGATCAAATTCAGAATTTTAATGATGTCACATGTGGTCATCTTTGTTTGAATTTCTTAGCAAAATAAAATCAGTTATTTTTTAGTTTTTTCTTCCATATTTCTATTGAATTTGACTGATTCAATGAATTACATATATATTTAATTTTATCTTCAACACTCTCATTTGTTTGAATTTTTTGTTTAGGGCTTGGTATGGTATTTACTTTTTGATGTGTCCTGCTATGTTCAGATATAGATAAAGAAAACTTTCCATTTGGATTTCTTGACCTAATTATATTACTTTCTTTCCTATTATAATTTATATTATTATCTCTTAAATATTTTGCAA
>JAJSSI010000098.1:0-62024 GCA_031841125.1 Acanthococcus lagerstroemiae | reverse complement strand
CCTTTAAACTTGTTGGATTTTCCAACTTCGCCTGACTGAAATGATAAATTTATTCTCAAACAGCGAGTGAAAATTTCCTACATAGAAAAGGGGGGCGGGGTAAGTTGCCCTCTACCCCTATCGGTATGTTCCTGAATCCTAAATGATGAAAATTTTAGGTACCTACAAACGAAAAAAGTCGTTTTTCAATTCCATTTTATAAGACTCTTCAATCTTTTAGAATACATAAATAACACGAATGTTTTCATTCTTAAGAAGCTCTCCGGCCACTGATGCAATTACTCGAAAGAGTAGTTTCCGGGGCCGGGGTGCGATGTTATAGGGGCCACTTTGGCATGTGTGCATCGCCATACGTCAAACCACACCATTTTCAAGGAGCTATTTCTCGAGGGGGGGGGACTAAAAACAGAAGTTTGCTACCCAATTCATAATACAAATCCTAGTTTTCAGTAAAAAGACTCGGTATACGCAAATTTTTCATGTGGAAGTTATTTCACTTATCTCACCAAATAACCTTCTAAAACACACTATAAGCCCATAATCAGCGAACCACGGACCTTCAAATTTCGAGACACGTAATTCAAATCGAATAACAAACGATGGTAACAGAACTGATGGAAGCTAGCTGTAAAGCTGGATTCCGACAAAATTAAATACATGAGCAACAAGTCTGCGGGAGAAATATTTATCGGTAGGACTAAGCCACAGAAATTCCAGAACTTCGCCTCTTTAGGTCAGATCGTAGCAGTTCACGAAAAAATGGATAAGGACTGCAAACTAGAAAACAAAAATCATGGAAAGCGTCTACAGATATTCAAAGGTAAAATTAGTATCCACTTAAAAATCCGATGTTTAGAATCATGTGCGATACCGGTATCAACACACGGGGCCCAAAGATGGAGCTTAATAAAAATCAAACATAAAAAACTGCAGGTTACTCAAAGGCAGATGAAAATAAGTATTCTGAACATCAAAGGAAATTATCAGACGTACAGTGGTCAGGATTAGGAGGACTCGGACCGAGGATATAGCGCAGGTAATAAGGCAGTTGAAAATAGTTTCCGGGTGAGAATAGACAGCAAGATGTGGTACAAGATAGTAACTGAATGACCCTATGGTCCGCCAGAAAACAGGGACGTACCGATATGGAGGGTAGAGGGGCCACTTACACCCCCTCTCACCGGGGTAGGAATTTTTCACTCAGCAGTTGGGAAAATTTACTATTTCAGTCAGGCTGAGTTGGAAAAGTCCAACAGCTCAAATTTTTGTTTTGCTTTGATACTTGGGAATTGAGTGGAGAAGTTGGGAAAATCTAACAAGTCAAAGGTTTTTTCCCTTTGATACTTGGGAATTTTAAGTTTTTTGAGTTGAGTCAGTTGGAAAAATCCAACAAGTCAAAAGTTTTTTTTCCGCTTTGATACCTAGAAATTTTGAGTTCAGTCAGTTGGGACTTTCACAATTTTTCCCCCTCCAAGGAAAAACTCATTGGTACATCCTTGCCAGAAAAAGAGGGAGCCAGTTATCAGATGACACCAGATAATCGTGAACAAACTAGAAGTATGTACTATGGCCCAGAACAGCTGCAAACACCAACTCTTGCAGAACACTTGGGGAGACCTTTGCCCCGGAGATAGGGCTTCGGTGAGCGTCTGCGGCTCAGCGGCATTTGGAGTTTATATTATCACAGTAGGTATAAAGTTTGTGCATTTTGTCAATATTTATATTCGTTTAACAAGATGCTGTACCCGCACGACGTTCATTAATAGAGGCTGTTCATTCATACATTCATTTCATTCTTAAGGAGCTATTTTATAGTGGGTGGGGGGAGGGAAGAACTAAGAACCCAACTGATGATAAAAATCCTATTTTTCAGTATAGAGACCCAGTAACTCTTTCAGTCATCATGACAGGTAAATTTTTCACATCAAAGTTATTTCACTTATATCACACAAAATAACACCTGAAAGACATTATGAGCCCATAATTAGCGAACCACGGACCTTACAATTTTGAGACAGGTAATAAGGATGTTCACACTTGAGGGGGTAGAATTTATTTTATTTTATTATTATCGAGCACGGAGCTATACACTCTCGAGCTGTGGGCTAAGAAAAGATTGTTGTCTATATGTCGCACAGGTATCCAGCAGCGGAAAGGTAGGTGAGGGTGTTGTTTATGTGCTTGTGGGAGTTGGAGAGGGTCAAAATTCGACTATGGGGGACCAGGGGACAGGTGTAAGCTTGATTTGTGCGATCTTGTTGTGCCGAGAGGCTTGATGCCGCCACTCTTTGAATCACTTACGCAAAATGGTCGGTGATGAGTGATATATGGGAGCTATGCAGCTTGTTGTGCTGCTTGATCGACTGCCTCATTTCCTTGGATACCAATATGGCTTCGCATCCAGATGAGTGAAATACTCTTGGTGGTGAAGGAAATGAGATGGATGCGTTGGACGAGAGCATGCGTTGAACAGCGATGAGAAATAGACCTTAAGGAGGAAAGTGAATCTGAGAGGACCAGTTAGTGGGTGGGTGGGGTGGATGGGTCTTCGGGTGAGGAGATCGTGACAAGGCACTGTAGAACAGCGTAGAGTTCGGCTGTGTAGATGAAAGCTGTGTTTTCAAGTCAGATTTTACCAACTACGACAGTTTTCGGATCGAATAAAAGGTCTTCACATTTTCAATTTTGACAAATGATAAGCATTTCTGGAATCGAAAACAATTTTGAATTTTTCAGCTTATAGTCCCTACAATTTTGAGAACAGCCAATGAAAATTTTTCTATTCTTCCATCATCAAGGAACAACCTATTACCTCCTATGAAGATTAAAAAGTCTCTTTAAAGAGAGCACCGAAATGTTATGGAGGCGAGGCGAGTCAAGCGGAATTCCCCAAAATGTCCTCGTGAGATACTGCATCTGTACTCCACTCCACCACCACACAATCACACTTGCTGACACAAATGTGCTTGGTAACTTGCAACCGACCGCTCCCAAAAATGAATTTTTAAAAACCCGTTAATCTCTAGAGCTGTCACGGGTCGCCGAAAAAGCGCGTAAGACAAATCAACGAGATAAATGAGAAAATGATGAATGGGGCTAACAATGTCATGTTCTCGCGGTTATCAAAGAAATCATTCATTATATTCACAGAAAAGAAAAAGAAAGAAAAGACTGTACATTCAACGAGTCAACGCTGAGAGACCTTGAGTGACCTATTTATTTTCCGATTTGTTAGATTGAAAAAATACTTTTGTAAACGCATTCAAAACTAAATTTTCACGTTTTCACGAGTATTTCCTGATTTGAAAATTTTCTCGTTTTCTTAACGGTTTTAGCAACATTGTTTCCCCCCCCCATCCTCTCTTCTCTCTCTCAATTAATTTAGTTGTTAAGTGAATTTTACGCCGACAGATTTTCAGACCGCAATAATTTCAACTCACTCACAGTATCTCGTGTTTGAGCATGTCCGAGGCACCCACTGCACTTCATTTTTTGGGCAGCGACTACGAGTTCTAGTCATTAATGAGTTCGAGGACAGGATAAACAATCACTCGTCTGTATCGCACGGCAAATGCGAATAAAATTAATACAATTTTTGGCTCCGGCTGAGCCAGATATAGTGGGCGACGTTTATCTGAATGTTTTCTCTACAGTTAGGTTCTTTCTTTCTTTTTTCTAGCTGTACTCTTCGTGTCTACATGGGGGAGCGCAAGTCCAACAGACTGGCTGTTATTCATGCAGTTTAAAGTGCCACCGAAGGTCTATCACAGATTAATTTCAGCAGCACGATCAAGAATCATGGCAGTCCATTAGGTTGCACTACAGAAGTTAAGTTGAGAAAAAATAATTTTAGCAGCTCGATCAAAGATCACGGCAATCCATCTGGTTGTATTACAGAGGTTTATAGATAAAGTACATGGTATTACAGAAATTTAATAAAACAAACAGCTTTTATGGTAGAAAAGAGGGACAAATCTGATCGAAGGTATAACCACAGAAGGTGGTGCAGGAATATTGATCAGGTTTTTAGTGCACAAACACAAAAAAGCAAAGAAAAACAAGTGGAGGAACTGAGCCGCAAAGAGCTAGAAAGACCTTAGCAGATCCTGGCTTCCGGTTCTGTTTTTAGGCCAGTGGTGGCAGGCAAGAACGGTTATATACTTCCACCACAGAAATTCCAATGGAAATCCAAAAGAATTTTGCATGAATCAGGTTTCTTTCAAGAGTTCCGTTCTACACCAACAGGTGTAAATGGTTGTCTTTTTTTATAAGGGAATCTAATGCTCAATAATACTTCTTAGATAAATCATCCAGGATAATTGAAGCATCAGGAGATACCTTTCCATTCCAATGGAAATCCACAAGAATTACACGAGTCAGATTTCCTCCGAGAGTTTCTTTCAACGCAAATGGAATCGTGACTGCCTTGGACCTCTAGACCCGGGTCCTCTGGACCCCTACATTATCCAGGTACGCCCTCCTCCCTCGCAGTTCTGCACCATGGTCACCGTTCTATTTCCTGTGAACCAATCCTTCGGCTCTACTTACTATTTGGCAATGACGATAAGAACATGAAAATTCAAAATGAAGTTGCGTTGGAAATCTTTCAATTTATTTATTACCCCAGGAGAATATCGACCAGCTCTTACTTCCATAAGACAGAGACACGTTAATTCATTTTTATGGGATTTCAGTACCAATGGGTGTAAATGGCTAGTGTTTTTTTTTTAATAAGTAAATTTAACGTTCGATAATACTTCTTAGGTAAATCATTCAGGACGGATTAGGAGACACGTTTCCATTCCAATGGAAAGAATTATACGAGTCAGATTTCTTCCGAGAGTTCCTTTCTACGCCAATGGGTGAATGGCCAGTTTTCTTTTATAAGTGAATCTAACACTCAATACTTCTTTGGTAAATCATCCACAAGGACAACTGAGACATAAGCAGACGTCTTTCTAATCTCTTCCAACCCATCGATGACACAAAAAAAAGTAGCTTACTGTCAACGGTCAGGCCCAAGTAGACTTTATTTTCTAATCATGCAATCGTTCATCTCATTCGCCATCATAACGTGTACTTTTATCCCAAATGAGACTTTCATTTTCCAGTGACTAGATCCAGCTATTATTGCATAAAGTAGAGCAAACTTGTTACTCAAAGTAACGGAGTCCGGAGCACTCGGTTCTTATAAAAGAACGCCGCCGTTTACGTTAAAAAACTTATTCAAATTGCGGCGCAACACTTTACCAGGAATGGAAGCGTGGAAGGATATACGAGTATATATGTCAGGCTATTAGAAATAATTACAATAATATCGGTTAAATTACACGAAACGATTATATTTTCTAGTCTCTAATTAGGAGTTGTTCGTTGTTGGGTAATGTCCAATAGCGAATTGGAAATACGTATAAAGCAGATAATCCAGAGTTAATTCAGAAATAAAAAAGGACATCCGTATTACTCGAACGTACTTCTTAATGCGATGTCACGCAAGGTAATAATTACGAAGTAAATTTGAAAAAACACTTAACTAGCTCGGGAGTTCATGTCACCCTTATTTTTTCCAGGAATAAACTACATAGATGAACATGAAAAACGTTTATTAAGAAGGTATCTAACTATTTACACGACTCTCGGCTCGGAGGGAAACAAACAAGAGGAAATTTCGAGGTCAACACCCGTCAATAGAATGACACAACCTGTAAGAATGTAGGCTCAATTCGAGTCAATTTTCGCAATCCAGATGAGTATTAGTTGTGAGATCATCACTATTATACTCGTGTTTGGCGTTACACCAAATGAAACCGATACTTTAACCAGAGTATACCTGCTTCCTAGCGTAAAATTACGTTGTAAATCTTTCAAAAAATCGCGTAAATAATTATACACCTTCGATCGGAACATCAATTCAAAGCAAAATTAATTAAACTGGTTGGCTCAGTACAACGAAGTTGGAAGCTGAGATGTGTACGATTCTTGGAAATCCGGATTTAAAACTAGTTGACAAAATAGACAGAATAGGAGGAGATAAATTTGGGAAAACTTATGTAAGATAAATCGGCGCCCCTTTGAGATTAACGTGTTTCCAATGCATTCAGTAACATTCAATATCACAAGGATGGGTTAATAAATTACAGAACCGGATGTTGATCAGTTAGAACACTTCACTGGATAAGTTCTCATAATCAAAACCACGATAACGTAGTGATTCATAACAGTAAATATGATAGAAATCAATAATGATTAGTGACAGTACATACTGACAGAAATTAATCCGTACATAAGAGGAACATGGAGGAATTTGTGACAACAGACAATACCATAAAAACTTATCATAACTGGGTGATGGACGGAAGTAAGAGCCTCTGTATCATCTCAATACCCAAGATATTAATAATTGAGAATATTCACTGAATCAAAGTTTTGTATAAAGTCTCTCTCAATGACAGTAATACGCTGTTTCTGCCATCCACAACAAAATGGGTTACTGAGAGCTCAACTCAACTGAATTACCTACAACAATTTTATGATTATTTAACAGAAACATCACATGAACGATGACACTTTCAAATAGGGTGAAACCATCATAATGTATGATAACACTAGGTAACACTGTGTTTTATTTTCCATCTGATGAAACTACTATACTGCAGCCTCAATACTTTTCTAACGTGAAAGGAAAGACATGTCCAGAGGAATTCAAGATCTTTTCCCAGGTAAAAAACAAAGGTTTTGGTAAAATAATTTATTTTTCAAGATCTAGGGGGCCAAATGGCTAGTTTGCTTTCCTACCAATGTTGACACTCATGTAGGGGTCTACAACATACGTACTGTGGAAATTATACATACACATTTCTAGTATTCTAGTGATCTGGAGCTCTACCAACCAACTGAGAAAACATAGAGGGGCAAAGGAAATCATTGCCCTCCCCAAGCCGGACCGTTTGAATGGAAAATGCTTTTAAATTTAAGCGTAGGTTAATAATTCAATGCAGAGCCATCTAATTGATTGCTGCAGCTGCTGCAGACCATCCAGCAGGGTTCATCCAGCTGTCACCACCTTCCAGCATCGCCACAAGTACCAAGACGAGGATGTGAGCGGTGAAATTAGGAAGCGCGTCCGGCTGTGGTGCACCCGAATTCCAGATGTTGGGTTAACGTTGCCTCGGCCAATAGGGTGTCCCATAGTTGTCCTGCCATGACAGCGCGACGGGGTAAAATGGAAGCCCGGGCCAGCCCCAAGACGTCCCTCTGGTCACTGATGCGATAATCAAACAGGTAGTTTCCAGGGCCAGGGGTGCGGTGTCTGGGGAGCAATATTTGGCATGCATGCATCGTCATACGCTCCGCCAGTGGAGCAGTTAGCTTTCTAGTAGCCAGGCCTAGGCAATCAGTCAAGCTGTGAGACACGAATCAGTCTGATCAGACAGACAGAAAAAGACAATCTGTGAAGCCATGAAACAAATCAGTATGATCAGACAGACAAGACAGCTTCCTAGAAAAGGAGAAAGACACAAACAGGTACAAAGAAACCATTCCTTTTCTGTCATTTTCCAACGTTTGTAATGCTGGACTTACATAGAAGTAGAATACAGCCAATGCTCCAGGGTATTCAGCTAAAAAGGCGACCTCAAAAAAGAAGTAAGACAAGAAAAATGGATGTAGGAAGAAAAAAAATAATAAATATGGGAGGAAGAAAGTCTTCAAGGCGTTTCTGAATGGTCCTGAAGACTTCTTTCATTTAAATCCAGCATGGGTCTTATAGATTCTGAAATAAGATTGTGAAACCCTGAATGAGAGCTAAACAATGTGGAATAATAGTAAAGTCTTAAACCGTTCCTGGAAAAAAGGCAATAACTAGGCTTTTTAGAGTTTTATAAAATTGTACCTAAAGAAGTATGAAGAAATCTGAATTACAATGTCTTCATTTTGTAATAAGAGCACCTTTTTCGTTTAGATAGTACATGAGATAAAGGAGAGCCGCAGACACTCTTACCTCTTTCTTGAGAAAAAATTTAATGACGCGCAATAAGCATCAGGAAAATATTAAAATTATTCGTCCAGTCAGGAATTTAGTGAACTGAACAGCACGCTTAGCAAACTATTTTCATTTTCAACATCAATACGTCGATTATATGAGACATCATTAAGCACCATTGCAATTCGGTGTAAGACTATGTTAAGCGGCACTGTAGTCTTTCGACGATTCGCAATGGCGCTTAGTGTGTCTGTCATATAACGAACGAATAAGAAGAGAAGACAAGTCAGCACATATAGTCTCACTCTTGTTAGACATGAAACAAAATGACAAGATAATCCAATTTTCAATGTGTAAACGATGAACTATGTTCAACGCCATAATAATTGATGATAGACTATGCTAAGCGACATGACAAATAAAAAGATAAAATGACAAAATAATTCTGTCAAGACGAAACAAAACCATAGAAAAACATAATGACAAACTTATGAACCCCAATATCACTAAATAGTCTAAAACTCTAAATATTTCTCATGTATCAACGAGGAGAGTCTGAGTTATCTAGAAATACTTACGGCGGGAGCAGGGCGGGGGCCCAAGGAGCGTTCTTTTTTCAGCAAAATACTACGCAACAGTATCATGTATTTGAAAAAGACTATTTGACAAACTTCTACACGGAAAGTTTTTTAACTCGCTTCGCCAGCGAAGTTGCACCCTTACTTGTGTTACTATTCGCTTTCTCTGATATAAGTGGCTGTTTACAGCCCGGGGTGCGGGAAGACTATTCGACTCACATATACTCTAAATCTGGAGAGTCGAATGCAAGTGGTCACATTGATTTTTTTGTAGTGACAAATTGTGTTAACAAATATACAACGTGACCAGGGTTAGGATAGCTTGTTACTTCACAAGAAAGAACCTAACCACTCCTTCTTCGCCCTCCATTTCCTCTCTTAAGATTGCTATCTGAATTCGTCACTATTTGCAGGTTTCAAAGCAGCATCACTGCTGCCAACCTCAAGATAAAACTAGAGATCTCAAAATTTTGAGGTTTTTTTCAAGATCTTTACAATAATCTCAAGAGTTTCAAGAATTTACATAAAACTGAGTAAATATACATTGCTTTGTCAAATTTTTCACTTTCAAAATTTGGAAATGGAAAATTTATTGCCTTATGGGAGTAATACGCACTCAGATTTTACATAGCAGTGGAAATTTAGAATACATCTGTGACTTGTTACAAGAAAAGGGCTCTTAGAACAGTTCGATGCCACCAAGTTCACAGTATTCCAGAACAAAAGAGGGGGGGGGAGAAGGAGCAAAGGAAAATCTTCAAGATTGTCAACAGAACGGAGGGTGGAGGGGTTAAAACAGCACATGTGACGAGTCAGTAAACATTTTATGGTTGAGCAACATAGAAAAGGCAAACATTTTTTCTAAAGATTTTTTACGCAGAATCCTGGGATTTTTCAACAGGCTTGGTTGGCAGCACTAACCAAAACGTGACCATTTCTTCCACATGAAATAGAAAGTACAGTCGCAGTACAATTTTACCATGGACGTATTCACGACAATATGTATTATACATGGGGCATTTCATTACTGGTTTACAACCCGTGTACCAAAATGTACCGAATATGAGATGACAAAAATTGGTTTCTGGGAGGCTATTTCTAACTACAGGACGGAAACCGAAGCATTCTAATACTTTCCTGACACGAATGTTCCAATGTAATCGTACACATCGCGGTCACTATTTTGTAAGTTCCATTGTCCATCTGGCTATGGGTTATAGTAGACTGAAATGAGTAAGGCACAGGCGCCGAACTTTCTAACTCTCAGTGGGGGCTCGTCGATATGTACCCTTGTAGAAACTTTCAAAATTTAAACATTTCTAGATTATACACTAATTTGCTGACTTTTTCAGTGGGTGCTCGAGCCGCGGGCACCCATGGGTTTCGGCGCCTATGGAGTAAGGAAAAGAAAGTGACAGTACAGTACAATACACTATTGGGAAATTAATTTCAGCTGTGATCCGGGAATGTGAGAATATGAACGTGCACTTGAGTCTCGAGATTGCACCGTGAAAATAAATTTCTCTTGGCCATAATGATCCTATCTTCCATTTTAAATGAGCAGCCGCCAAATTCAATCCGGCTACAGACTGTGTAAACTGAGTAATGACTATAATCAAAATGGATACAGGCATGATTGGGCTGGCAGTTCTCTTACGTGCTTATATGTTCTGAACTGCTTGAATGTAACTTTCCAGTAGGTACCTTATAAGGGTACCCACCACATTTTCGAATCAGTCAAGAACACTCATTTTGAATAGCGGCATACAAATATGCCGATAAGCTTTTCAAAAGCATACTATAACGTGAAAGTTTTGTGAATTTGTGACGTAATCCAACCTTTCAGGTTTCAGCACACACCACACAGAAAAGAGAACGGTTCTCTCATATTACAAAACGGAAAAGCGAAACCATTGTGACTGCGAGGAGTTTCACATGGCAGAGAAGCAACAGTTATCGTACATCTATAACAAGCATAATGAAAGGACGGCCATTTTCTACGAGTATCCTCCATCCTAAGCTATCAAGATTCGGACAATAGAACAATATAGAAGTTACATCACATGAACTGTACCTTTGCTTATCGGGCCAAAATCGTTTCTCGTTTGTCGTTTCAACGTTTCCTGGACGGTGTCAGGAGCGCTATTTCATTAACTTCGACTAATTTCCATTTTTGGACGGCGGAATTACGGCGAAAATCAATCGGTATTCCGATTCTATAGTTTCACATTCACGTTTTCATTAGTTTAATATTGACATTCGAAAAGACACGAATAGTTTTGCACAATTACACTGGGAAAAAGACGAATCCGTAAACTCAGCGGGCACGACGAACACGCGTCAATCGAATACGAACGCAGACTGAGCGTCTAGTCGAATGAACACTGAACGCGAACGCTTCGCTATCGTTCGTGTTGTAACACTGGATCACGTTATGGGAATAGACCACGAGGTTCATTATTGTTATCTGTAGGTTAAGGTTGTTACCTGTAAATGGCTCAAATTCCCGGTAAAAGAAATCCCTTCTTTAAACTCGCTTCGGTACTCGATTCGAGAACGGCTTTAAAACTGACTGGCAACCGAGAACCGCATTTACACTGAACACAAGCTTATCGCTCGTGTTCGGTCTGGTTCTGTAGCTCTGCGAAAATTAGTTACATATGTTTCGAAAGATGAATTATTAATGAAATTTTCTTCGAATTGCATTTGGCGTACAATTGATTTTAATACAGAAGGGAACTGTCGAGTGGATTATTCGTGCGAATGTTCGGGTTTTAGGTTCACCTGTTACAATTCACAGGCTGACAAAATTGTTTTCAGAAGAGGGTTGCGCACTGGCCTATACAGGGGCAGCTCCGCAGAGTGGAAAAGAGGGACTGGGGAATTTCCACAGGCCCCCTCTCCTTCTAGTTCATTTTGTTCTCTTGTCAGATGGGAAAAAGTCATAAGCTACGGGATAAGAGAGTTTTTTTTTTTTAGGGCGTAAGGAGTGACTACTGATTTAATGTACAGTATAGCCGTACCGGTGCAGCTGTTAGACAGAGAAGAAGTGGACTACTGGTTCGAGCAAACGAAAGAGGTCCTGGACAACAGCGACGAGCGAAATTCATAGAAACGGCAAAGGGACAGTATGAGCAACTCAAACAGCCCCGAATACAGCAATGGTCGTAGTCTGAAGAAGCATCCAGGATCGAACATACCTAACAACGCCAACACCAAGAAGAATGTCAGGATGGCTCATAAGTGAAGAAAGAACTCCTCTATCCGTATGAAACCGCAAATACTTGCAACATCTGTGTGTAACAGCCCCCCAGAAAGGCCTGCAGCAGGCGAGGAGTGGTCTAGCTGCTCATCCCCCTACTCGTCTCCATCCACAGAGGTGAAGTTAAGAAACCACATACTCAACCTTTCAGGGAAAAAAGCAAACTCCAAACAAAAAGTAAGTCTTGATTTGAATGTTTATACAATAAACTGCCAGGGCATTGCCAGTCAGGACATATTTTTCAAATTTATAAATGCGTGGGATAATTTCGATTTTGATATTGTGGGTATTTCGGAAACCAGACTGGCAGGGGAAAAGCTATCAGTTCGTGATAATGGCAACTACTTCTTTTATTGGGGACAAACAAAAGGTTTTCGGGGGACCGGGATTTATGTTCATCGCAAGTGGACAGATAGAATATCTGCAGTCAAAGACGTCTCCGAAAGGACCAGCTATTTGAAAGTTAATATTAACAAAAACCGGAAACTACTATTAATCCAGGTCTATGCCCCCACCTTACAAGCTGACCCCGAGGAAGTAGAAAAATTCCACACATAATTATCAGAGTTACTGTGTCAAGAAAAAGAATTTTATGTAGTGATCAGGGGTGACTTTAATGCGAAACTAGGGAAAGGGTTTGCAAAGATGTCTCCTACCAGCATAGGTCAATTTGGTCGCGACGAATAGGAACGGAGAATTTCTAATAGATTGTGCAGACAGCGAAGGGTTGAAAATAGTAAACACCTTCTACAAGAAAAAGTTCGAGTTCAAATGGACTTGGGCTTCCCCAGACGGAGTAACCAAAAACGAAATCGATTACTTTCTGGTGAGCAACTTAAAATTTGTGAAAAACGTCGAAATTGCAAAAAATCTTAAGCTCCATTCTGATCACAGGGTCATTAGATTAGTGGTAAGTATTCCAAACGGTCGTCATATACTCACTACCGGCAATCCTGAATAACCAAGTAGGCAGTTAGGTCATCCCGGAATCTAGCATAGTAGAAGCAAAAAAGAAAATGGCAGAAAAGATTCTTGTTTAGATGCAATGTACGGACACTAACATACAGGTGCTATACGACAAGCTGCTAGAGGAAGTAGCTAGAGTGGTCAAAGAATTTACCACATACACACCAAAGAATAAACTTGGTTGCAAACTAACAGAAGAAACAATGAAAATTTGTAAACAACGAAATGATCTGCAAACACGTCGAATAAATCAAATAAACAAAAAATCGAACTGGCCGAAGTAAGAAAACTAGCAAAATAATGCATAAGGAGAGACATTAGCAATTTCAGATATAAAGTTTCGCTCGAAATTTTGAAGGAGTCAGGCTCCAACAAAAAAATTAGGAAAGCTCTGTCAGACAGCAAATGCTTAATGCCGAAACTAAAAAACGATATAGGGACAGAGATTTTTGATCGAAAAGACATCGCAGACATTGCCACAAAATTCTAACTAGCAAGATGAGAATACGGGAGAACCCATACAAAGATAACGTAGAGAACAGTGTCCCACTCTTCCTGCCGAGCGAGATAGATTGGGCGCTGACCAGACTGAACGAGGACCGTGCAACAGCCCCTGATGGTAGCCACCTGAAGATTTTTGTAAACGAAGGGAGGGGTGGTCATGGTTGTGAGAGCTCCTGGGTGGATGGTCAGGGATCTTCAAGGGGGTTGGAGAGCCATAGTGAGGACAGGGGCTCTGAAGGGAGAAGAAGCTCAGGGGTAGTGGTGGGTGAGAGGTCTTCGTGGCGGAGGAAATCCTTGGTAGGAGAGGGTGGCCATTGAGGAAGGAGCAGGTAGTGGTGAGTGAGCATCCTAGAGGGGCAGTAAAATTTTGGTAGATAAAGGGTGTAAGAGGTACTCATGGTAGAGGAGGGAGCTCCTAAAGGGGAGGAAAACCACGGTGGTAGCGGGGACTGTAGAGGGAGGTAAAGACCTCGAGTGAGTGAGGAGGGAGGTAATGGTGAGTAAGACTGGTGGAGGAGGAAGCCCTTGGTGAGAGAGGCGGCCGGGAAGGCGAATGAAGGTCATGGTGTGGAAGGTTCTGGTCCCGGGCAGGTGGTCTTGAAAGGAAGGGTTCTCGTGGGCGAGAGGTGGTCATGGTGGTGGAAGCTCCTGGTTGGAGGACCAGGTGGAGGACTATGGCCATTGTGGGGGAGGAGTTTGCAGCCGAGGAGGGCTGCGACTGTTAAGGTGTGACCGCGAAGGCGGAGAGCAACCATGGTCAACGAGGGGGTCGTGGTGGAGGAGGAGGAGGCTCGTGATGAAGAAAGGATGGAAGGGGGTTCATGGTGGAAGATTGAGGACCGCTGATAAAGGGGGAGCAAAAGAAGCACAAAGCAAACCTCAACTCAGGAACAAAAGTTTCAGACCAAACACTGAGGACTGTGACGGCGGGGGGGGGGGCTGCGAAGCGGCCAGGGGGCAAAGCCCCCTAGTATTTTTTAAGAACGTTTGTTTGTTTGTTTTCAATTAAAAGATATTTTGATTAAAAAATCGGCAAATGTTCCATTTTTTACAAATTTTGTTGGCGTATCTTAAGCCAAGTTTCGCCTCTGGTCGTCATCCAAACCACAAAACAGAAGAAATGGGGAAAACAAAAATAAAGACTGAAAATAGGTATAAGAATTTTGTTCTTCAATTGCCAGGAGTTAGCGAACGAGGGAAGATTTTCGGAATTGGAAAATGCGTTCGAGGGGCTAAAGTGGAATATAATTGGAGTATCAGGAACATGGTCGTCGCTGAGGGGGTAGATAGGTTGCAACCCCCACCCCCAAATTCAAAGGCCAATATAATTATATTTATACTTGTAGTTATAAAAAATTTGTAAGCAAATTAGTACCATGTGATACTGCAATTATTAGTAGTACCGTATCATACACTCAACTCGCAATACACATACACAGTGTGTCTAACAAAATCAAAATCTGAAAATAAATGACCACCCCCCCCCCCCATTTGCTATGAATGCGCTAAAATAATAAACTAAAGCTAAATATACTTCTTCGTCTATAATACTAAATTTTTTCATGGGGGGGGGGGGGAACTAATTTTATTGCATAAGGTAGATGAGTCTAATAAGGCCCAGATCCTCATTAGCCCAATGTACCGATCTTGACTGCTATACTTTAGACTGCCCTAAAACGTACAGCAAAGTTGTTCCTTCATGATATAACAACACTATATCCAGTTGTTTTTTTCAGGATTTAGTCCACTGGTGCGAGATATGTCGATTGATGATTTTCCAATAACGTAAAAAGTGCTCCGATATGTTTTTTGTATAACTTGGAGGATTTACGAGTATTATGTTAGTCAAATGGAATTTATCCAGAAATCAAACATTTTATTGTAGTGGTAGTTGGTTAACGATCGACGCCAGGAAAGTGAAATATGAGCAAGTTGGAACCGATGTATGCGATACTCACGAAAAATAGGGTCATGTAACTTAATTAGGCCCAATCTGATAAGATCAGTTGCTTATCATTTCATTTCAGTTATAACTTACTCATAAATTTCTACTTAAACCATGCTTAACTTTTTATTTAAGTACCGAATTTCAGGTCAGGCTTATTAGGTAATAGGTTGGGTCTTATTGCGTAGACGTAGAATTGATTATTGTAGGCGTAGACGCACAACCTGACAGATTTTCAAAACATAATTTGCCCTCCTCACTATATCCTTTGCCCAATAATCATAGTCCGATTACGGGCCTGATGTGACATTAAATTTTTCACTTTCAAAGGTTTCAATTAAAAGTTTCATCTTATTCATTGTGTGTTTCATAAACATCATGCTCACTAAAAAAATCAAGACTCGCAATCCTACATTTTAATCCGCACGCCTTTTGACTTATCCTCCTTGAAAAACCAGTGTTGTTGGACGAAACGATTTTTTGTCATTTTGTCAGAGGTGCATCTTTTTTGTTATGTCATGCGTTTTGTCATCTTGTTTTTTTTTTTCATAGCTTGTTATGTCGTGACAAAACTATTTTGTCATTTGTCTTCCTTTTTGTCATGTCGCTTAGCATAGTTTACTGTCAATGGCAATGTCGCTCAACATAATCTGTTATCAATTATTACGTCGTCTAGCATAGTTTATTATTGATCGTTGACAAAATGTCCGAACATAATTTTCTTGTCATTTTGTTTTCTTATTGGATTCATTTTTTTGTCATGTTATTGATGAAATGGTTATGACAAAAAACAATTTAAAGTTTTGTTATACGACAAAACTTATTGGAAAATTCAATTGTCATATTTTCATTTTCTTTTATAGAGTCTTATTGTCATATTCACTTACTTCAGAAAAGTCGCATTTCCTTTTCTGCACTTCAAAGGGGCTTTTTGGTGCTCCGAGGGTTTGAATAGAAACATGTTTCCACTGATGGACAACTCATTCGAGTTCTTTTTTGAAATCGTTATTAAGAATTTTGTGGCATGAGCAATACTGCACGTTTACCGTTTTGAACCATCCTCTTTCGAATGCATCGTTCACAGCACATTCTTTTTCATGATAATACGTGATAATAACGGTTTTCTTAAAAAGACTGTGTCTATTGACGAAAGAGTGATTGCTTCTACAACCCTAGAATTATAACATGTAAATTTTGCTCAAAATGAAAAAATGTGAAAATTGTTGATTTTTGAATACTTTTTTCACTCAGTAAGCATTTCCAACCTATTTTTACCCCTGCACTCATGCTAACAGGGCTCGCGATGCTACCTTTGCTCCTGATAACGATATTTATTTTTTAATCAGTAAATACGTAAATTGTTCATTCATAGCGACTTAACACAATAGTCATTCATTGAAAATCAAACAGAGTACGAATAAAAGAAAAATAAAACTGTAAAATGGCCTTTTGGATTATAAAAGAAATGCTTAAAAGAAATGTTCAGTTCGAAGTTTCTATTATGTATACATTGGGGCAGACACCAGACTATGTTTTGTGAGCAAGAAAGCTAAACAATAACAGATTTCTTCGAAATAAGGTTGATTTATGATAACCTTTGCAAGGAATATAGTAGGCTCGATACTGTTTACCAGGAATAACTGTCGACAGATTGTAGAACAGCTCCTTTACGCTGAAAAAGAATTAATAAAAAAAAAGAAGAGAAAAACGGATGAATGTTTGACTAATGGATCGTGGCCAGTTTGAATGAATTAATAAAAAAAAAGAAGAGAAAAAATATTGATGAATATTTGGCTAATGGATCGTGGCCAGTTTGAATTACTCTCAGTTTCATAGTAGATGGTTTAACGGGGAAGGGGCATAGGTAACCTGATCTTTAGGGTTTCTTTTTCCTTTCTCTTTCTCTCCTTATTTATTGTGTGTTTATTATACCTATGACCCTATGCAAAAAAGCTACTGATTTAGTAAGTCTTTCAAACCCGGGAAGATTCAGTGGTTCTAAAGATGCGTGCACAGTGTTTTCTGTGCCTATGATGTGGACTACCATTTTAAGATCGCTGATGATTATACTGCATAAATGTAACTCCTTAAGCGGAGTAAAGCAAAAACGAGAACAAAAATAGCTTTCCCAGTGAAATTTTTTGAGTCTGGGTTAAATTAGACGACAATATGAAATGTTAAAATTGAACAATCATCTTCAACTACCGATTGATTGTTCGTTGAAAGGTGCATTAATGTAGAGAGGCAGAGGCCTCGTACAGCTCTCGATGTTGGTAGTCTGTCTGACCCGTCTGTGGTAACGCCGGTCGTATATTCGAACGTCGAAACTATGCAAACACATTCACCAGAGAAAAGTAAAGGCTGAATATAAGAAAGAAAGAAACGACGAACAAATGAAATCCTAAATAAGTTGACATGTCGTATACGATTCTCGGAAAACAGTGTCAAGAAACTCAGGCGGATACCCAGAGTTACAAAAATAAATGGCATTCGCAGCTGCTGCGTTTATGCGGCAGCAAAAAGAGGGCGGACATTTGGAAGGTAGATAGGTATGAATAGATGTGTTTGGAAATAACGATATATTCTGGTTAGGTAAATACTAATATTTACCAAACTCGAATTCGAAATACGGCTTGATGAGTAGATCTATTGATTTATGCCTGTGGTCAGTTGTCAATTTTCAGACCATAATCAAGGATTTTTATTAGCTCAGTAATGCATATGTCTGTCTCATAAAACACAGAGAGCGAAGTGTAAATTTAGGCTGGCCAGACATACTCTTTCCAAGAGTATTGTACTTTTTTGAAACAATGAAATAAAGAGTACTCTCTCTTTTCCTTCAAAACCTTAGTTTATACCTTTTTGATCGTATCATTAAAAAAACGATATAACTAAAGACACATGTCTCCTAACTGCTGAAAATATTTTGAAAGTTTGACTGATTCAAGAGAAAAGTACCTAAATTACTTACATCGGACGTGAGGTTCTTTTCTACAGTGCAACTCTATTAGCTAAATACTAAAATATACCTATTACATTGGCAACACTGATGTAGCTGTGGAAGTGCCTCGATGGAGGAGTTATCTATAGAAGGGCCTCCACTCAATGTATTTATCATGGGACGGAGGCCTTTTTTACATAAAATATACAGCTTATTCTTCAATTATTCCGAAGTTAGAATTGATCGTTTTAAATCAGTTGTTTGTTTACATTCAAGTTGGTCGGAACTTCATAAAAATATACACAAAAAATGATTCTAATCGGACTTGCGGTCGCGATTGGTGTCATATTAAAGAAGATTTAAAATACTAAAAATGAGGTTCTGAGGATATTTTCATTTTAACTTATGATTTTCCAGAAAAATGTATAGGGGAATGGCACTTTGGCTTTGTTTACACATTTTGCACCCACGTTTGATAAAATTGATAAAAATCACTGAATAATTTTGCACTTTCTTCAAGTTAAACCGAGTTTTTGGCAATCGGCGGTGAAAAGTTGACTACTATTACTAATTTTAATTAGAAATAACGTAAATCCGAAATACATAATTCAAAATGTTGAGCTACTTACTAGTACATATATTCAATTTTCAAATTGTAATAATTCGCGAGAGAATATTCGAAATTACATGGAAATTGCTTTATAAGAATGTAAATACCGTTTCCTACAAATTGTATTCTTATCATTTTTTCACATAATTCCGCTTACTTTCGAGAAATTTCGACCTAAATGGAAAAATTCGTTAACTTCCCATTAGACTACATGTATTTCATTTTGGTTCTTTATCCCAATATTGATAACAAGTGTTCTGGTGACGTCATGTGTCACTGCCTCATTGAAATGGTATTCCTCGATATACTTCTAATTTTAAAAGCTTTAACTACCGACCAAGTTGTTTGGCTGTGACGTCACTGTGTCGTCATTTCTGAAACGATCAATTGTAATAACACTACGCAACACACATGTGACATGCCAGGAGAGAAAGGGACCTGTGCGCGAAAATGTAAATTTTACAGGAGAGCAGATAATCAAAATCAGTGGCGTAGCTCGGGGTTTCCCAATGGGGGGGGGGCACAATAAGGTTTTCAAAGGAGAAACAGTCGAAAATTGAGGTATTTTTTTTAAATTGCCGATATTAGAGGACTATGTAAAAATATTGGGAGGGGGGCACGTGCCCCGTCGTGCCCCCCTCGACGCTACGCCATTGACAAAATTGATAACGCTTTCACGTTACGAGACACTCAATTTTGAAGACTTACAGCAGTTTAGGAAAATTTCTTACAATTTTTCGACAACACCGCGTGAAAGTGCGGCCAAAGATTCATTCTGTTCCATGTGTTCTAATATCTAATCAGTGTTGTTGGACATATAACAAAAAATGAAAGTGACAATTGAATTTTAGAAATTTTGTCATAATGACAAAACCATTGATCAGTTTTGTCATATGACTAAATGGAAATGACGAAACAAAAAACGAAGCGAATGACAAAATAAAATCACAAAAAAATTTGATAATGAGCTTTTGTCATTAGGTACGCGTTAGGTTTTTTTTCGATTCTCATTAAATGGAAAACAGAAATAAAAATTACGAGTTCTTCTTTGTTGTTCTCATATCGGAGTAAATGGTAAATATTAAATACTCAAAAGACTACGTTTCATGTTAATCGAACAGAGTTCTGAATAGAAAGACAAGATGACCTGAGCAGCTGGAACCGGGCCCGTAGCCAGAGACACCCCCTAGCGCTTGCCGGAGCCCCCCTCCCTTCTGGCAATCATGAATAAAAATAACGAATTTCTATATTTTTCTCCCTAGTTTTGTTCAAAACTTTTCTTTCCGCTACATTTTAATGTTTATAAATTTGGCAACACTAATTTTGCTTTAAAATATTAAAATTAGAGTTGCAAATGTTGGCACGAATGCGTTTTATTAGTGGTATGAATGAGTGATCATGGAGATTTATCCGTAAGCGTGTAGCAAACTTCTACTGTCATTAAATAGATTAGAAATTCACTTTCAAAGAAAATGTGTCCTAATCATCACTAAAAAAACTGAATTATAATCAGTTCCACTGGTAGAGTAATTTCTGCTCGTTTGTTTCCCTCCTCGAGATAACAGTGTTTCTATTTGAAAGTACACAAGATCACCTTTTCATTTTCCCCCGCTAACACCCACACAGGTAATTTTGCAGCGCACTCTAGTGCAGGTTTATATCCCGATAGGTAGACTAGGGTAGACGAATCGTGTCATCGTGTGTTTATTTACAAACACAGGGGTAGGCTCGCGATCCAGTTCACATTGAATATTGATGGCTAAATGCCTGAATGGCTGAATGGCTGTTTGAGAATGAGAACTGATAACTTGATAAGTCCACAGAAATAGAATGTCTTTACTTCCAAGAATTCGAAAGTTTGGATCATTGTAAAAGCGGTTATGTTCTTTCACGCGATATATTCATTCAATTTTTCTTTCAATGGATTGTCGGGAAGTTGAATCACCAGTGTTTTGACTGTGAATTTTGAGACCAAATTTAATGTTTTTATTATAACACTGTAAATTTGCTATTTCCCCGCAGAATGTTTGGCTTATATCAGCGGCGTAACCAGAATGTACCCAAAGGGAGGGGAGGGGGGAGAGTAAGATTTTTAAGGGAGAAAAAGTCGAAATTGAGGTATTTTGTAAAGATTGCCGATATTAGAGGACCATTTTTTGTGAAAATGAAGGTAAAATTATTGCTCGAGCGAAAATGTTTCGAGAAAACGTGTTTTAAATGCGATAAATAGCTCATGTTTGCTTATTTTACATTCATTTTCAGGTGCCTTGGGGGGAGGCGTATTCACTTCCTTCACCCCCCCCCTCTTGGCTTCACCACTGCCTTTTAGAAAGCTTCACATTATATACTATGTATATCCTTAAGCCCCTCCTCTGGTATAAATAGTCAGCACCCTTCTAACTGATCAAGAATGTTAAGGATGAGTAAGCTTAAAGAACCTTTTTCTTCCATCACTTTATTCTCTTGTTATTGTTATGTAATATTTAGCTTCTTGTTGTCATACTTCTTTCATTCTTGTCTTTTGCTTTTATTCTTACATTTAAAGGGAAACCTAGTAAGTTGCTATTGTTATTTGTTAGTTTGTGTATTCTTCTTTCATGTCCCTATAATAAGGTAATAATTTGAAGAACTTCCTGTGTAAACCACCTGAGTCAGTTTAGACAGCAATATAACTGCCGCTGTTCTGTTGGATGTTTTCATGGGAAGCTAAAACTTTTTAATTTCCAAAATGCAATTATTGACTACTATGCAACCTTTGTTGAAATAACACTAGTGGAATTGGATTGTATGTATTTAAAAATACCTGTAAATTAACATGTATTGGCATAATGACAAAATAATTTTGTCATGACATAACAAAACCATGAAAATAAAGAATGATAGAACTCCAAACATAACAAAACTCATATGACATAACAAAAAACAATGAAATGCTCGTCTGACAAAATTACAACAAAATCTTTTTTTCTAACATCACCGATTCCAATACATGATTTATTTGGTATCTTCAATGCTGATTACGATGCCGCATAGGCGCAAATAGGTAAGGGCTTGGGGAGGCTTAGCCCCCCTCCCCCCAAACTTCTAAATAGCCCCCAAACTCTGAAAGATTACCAAAGAAAATGATGCAGGGAGTGGTGTTGCTTCATAATAAGGGGGCTTAAGCCCCCCCAGTCCTGAGCTCGATTTGCGCTTCTGCGATGCCGTTTGCCATTTTCCCCTAGAACTTCTCAGTTTGTTGTAAATTTGAGTTGAAGTTTCGAGAATTGCTGAAATCGAGCTACTCTGGTACAAGATATAATAAATTGGAAGATGAATTGAGTTCTCTTTTTAGTGCTATTCATTGGCGCAACCAGAAATTGTTTTGGTGGGGGCTAGAATTTGGAGGGGGGAAACTTAGGTAGGGAGCTTGATTTGGTACCTGTCTACCTAATATGGTACCTACCTATTTTCATGAGCTGTAAGTTTGTATGAACCTACGATGCAACGTAGCCACATCAGCCCATCGGTAATAATATTTTTCGTTTCAAAAGTAATCTTGAAAAAATATCGAACAATTCTTTTTTCTTGGGGGGGGGGGCTATAGCTTCTAGTTCCTCCTTTGTGTTATTTACATGTAGGAGCGCACACTGCGAAATTTTCAGGCAAATCTGATGACATCAATTGAGCAAGTTATTAAAGTTTTTAGGAAGATTTGTTTGCTTCAAGAAAATGTAATTTTTAATGTGTTGTATTTTTGTTTAATTGGCGTGATTTCGTCTGAGAATACATTTACATCTCTATAGAAAGTAACAAAATTAAAAAAGTAATTCCTAAAGGCTTTTATAAGCTCTGAAAATCAAAGTATAGAAATTACATAGAAATTTCCCATTCTTATTGTGGGCAATACTGATTGTCTGTTGCTCCTTAGATCATTTAGAAATGATCTAAGATACAAAAGAATAACAGTGTGACTACTGCAGGTTTCGCGAACACCTCTTTTCAAGGAGGGTGTTCGCCAGATTAAAAGTCTTTCCGAAAAATATGCTAAGTTCCAAAACGAACGCCGCCATACTCTCCATGTTGGGGTGTGAGTGAACTTGGTAATATTCTGTATGTAGGGTGTACTAATCCATAATTTCTTCGTCTGTAGTCCAGAGCGCTTTTGGCTGTTACGCCATCTTCAGTGGAACCCTCTGAAGATGGCCTATGTGTAATAACAGCCGAACATTAAAGAAGGTCTACGCTCTTAATTCGCTTGATTATTTCGATAAGTCATTGTTAGAATAATACAGAGTACGAGTAACTTCACAAAGTTCACAATTTTGAGCATTTTTCATACTTTCAAATTCATGTTCCTCAAAAATTAGACGTGCTACAGAAATACGGCCAAAAGCATCGTATTCAGCGTTGAAAATACTTTCAGAATCATCTTATGGTATTTGTGGAACAGACAAAAAGTTGAAATTTTGTAAGTGATAACAGCCAGTGCGCCAAAGTTTTGCTCGGTAGTGCAAGAACATTTTTAACCCCATTTTTCGTTGTACTCCATATATCTTCATTTCGGTATATACTCTTTTCTGTCCAAAAACGTCTGGTCAGTCTGTAAATTGAGAGCTAGGAAAGCATGATAGAGATATCCAAGATGCAGTTCAGTAAATACCTCTGTATTCCATGTCAGGCAGAAGAAGAGGACAGCGTGGAAGCCGCAGCCGCGAACGCCATCAGGACAGTGGCTATGGTCTGCGATAGCGCTATGCACCGAGTCGGTTCATCACGCAAGAGACAACTCATCTGTTTGTGGACCGAGGACATCGCCGAGCTGCGAAAGGAGTGCAACCGACTTCACTTTCGGTAATATCAACGCACGAGAAGGGACGACGAAGAGGCGACAACGGTTTCACACCAGTACCAGCAGGCTCGTCGTGCTAAGCTAGCCATACGGAGAAGCAAGAGGGCAGCATGGGAGGAACTATGTCAAGAAGCGGACGACACCCCTTCGGCAAGTCATACAAAGTGATCATGCGGAAAGCCGGAGGGCCGTCATTATCGAGTCGAATGGAGCCGGGGGTGCTGCAACAGGTAGTTCAAGAACTGTTCCCGCAGCGCCCCCCCCTCCCGCTAACAGCGGCATCCGTTGAGGTGCGAGAGGATTTCCCTCTCGGATCAGGACAGAGAAGAGGAAGGCGCCTGGTCCAGACATGATTCCCAACGTCGTCTGGGAAGTAGTCCACCGAGCAGACCCATCCCTCTTGACCAACGTTTTCAATCGTGCGTTGCAGGAGGGGACATTTCCGAGCAGACGGAAAACGGCGTGGCGGGCACTGATCTAGAAACCAGGAAAGCCAGATGGCCAGCCGTCCTCGTACTGGCCTATTTGCCTGCTCGACACCGTTGGCAAGGTGTTTGAGTGCACCATCGTGGATAAGGCTAGAGGAGCACTTTCGGAAGTGGAAGACGATTTCGAGCAATCAGTACGGATTCAGAACTGGCCGCTCGACTGCGGACGCCGCGCTGAAGTTGAAGAGTATGGCGGAGAAGGCGATCCGTGAGTGGCAGTTTTGCGTGGCGGTCAGCCACGACATCAAGAACGCGTTCAGATCCCGTATACGCGTATCATGGAGGCGTTGGAGTTGACGCGGGCACCTAGTTACCTCGTGCGCATCATTCGCAATCACTTCGACGGCCGCCGAATAGAGATGGAGTCGGCGGCCGGACCCGTTACGAGAGAGATGACCTGCGGCGTTCCTCAAGGATGAGTACTCGGACCTATCTTGTGGAACGTCGCCTTCAACGGAATGCTGAGGCTGACACTACCACCAGGCGTCAAGCTGATCTGCTATGCCGAAAACGCGCTGGTGGTGTGCCAAGCTGAGTCGACAGCAGAGGTCACGCGACAAGTTAACCAGGCGTTGGAGATGCTGACGCACTGGATCGAGTCGGCAGGGCTGTGCTTAGGGGTACAGAAGACGGAAGCTGTGACAGCCTACCCACCTTTGTCCCAAAAGGTTGTACAGCTTTGAAGTACCTAGGGCTGTGGTTCGACGGGAAGTTGCATTTCTGAGAGCACTTCCGACGGGCAGCTGAGGAGGCGGATCGAGTAACTGGACAGCTGTCCCGTCTGATGTCAAACCTAGAGGGACGGGGGGGGGGAAGAAAGATGTATGTCAACGTCATCATGTCGATTCTCCTTTACGGGCGCCAGTATTTGCCGATGCCATCAAGATTCCCTACAGAAGAGCGGAGATGGAGAAGATTCAGCGAAAAGCCTCCATGAGGTGTGTCAGTGCGTATCACACTGTTTCTGCAGAGGCAGTAGGCGTGTTAGTGTGTATATCGCCGATCGAATTCAAAGTCAACGGTATAGCGGAGTATACGTGCGAAGAAGAGAGCGAAGACGAAACGGGAAGCACTTCGGGTCATCCAGCAGGACACGCTTCGGAAGTGGACGGACGCGCTCGCCCATTCGACCAAGGACGAGTGAATCCGGAACGCTGATACACGACCTCGATGTACGGGCAGGAAGATCGCACGGAGGGCTGAACATCCCACCTGACCCAAGTCCTGAGCGGCCACGGATGCTTAGGCAGGTACCCACAACGGATGGCGATAACGCCGAGCCCCGTATGCACACGGAAGACACACCTTGGCACATCCTGTTCGAGTGTGAGGCCTGGGAGCAGGAGAGGCGCGGGACGGCAACAACAGCGATCGATCCTGGCGGAGGAAGCATCAACGCCGACGGCGTGATTGGCCGTCTCGCGCCGGACACCCTGGTTCCGGAGATGATGAAGAGTGGAAGTAGTTGGAACCGGGTGTCGGTTCTTGTCTCGGCCATCATGAAGAGGAAGATGCAGACGGAGTGGTCGAGGCAGGGGGCCGACCACGAACCAAGCTCGGCCTACACCATCGAACAGGACAACTCTGTACCATCCTAGAAGAGCTGCTGTAGCTGCTGTGGACCCCCCGGCAGGGCTCCCCCGCCGTCACCACCTGCCAGCGTCGCCACACGTACCAAGAAGAGGAGTGAGGGGTGAGTGAAGAGGAAGCGCGTTCGGCGGTGGAGACCTGAATTCCAGGCTAGTGCTCGGGGAGCGCGAACCTCGGTCAGTAAGGAACCCCTTGGTGGCTCTGGCAGGACGCGCGCACCTGAAGCAGCAGGTTATGTTCTACAACCGTTTTTTTATTTTAATTTTTACTAAAGTATAAAGTAATACACCACGTAGGTGCGAAGATAGATGAACTGTACGTACGCTAATACTCATGGCAAATAAGACTAATTGACTTTCTAACGCGTTTCGAACAATCAGACTAATTTTCAAATTAAACATCTTGCTTATTGTTTACCAAAAGGCGATGGCGCATAATGGCGCTGTGATGGTTTCGTAGTAATTCAACCTGAGCTTATGTTTACGCTGATGCGATATTGTAAAAATGATACTTAACACGAATATTATTCGAATATTAACAAGCCCAAGGTATTCTAGGTTTTTCACGCTAAAATGTTTCAACCCGGAAGAAGATTTCACGTATTTTATTACGCGTCTACCTTACATATGACGAGTGCCTTAGTGTCTAAGCTGCCATCCATGTTTGAGACTTCAGTAATTTATACATCATGCTGGTTGGTATGATAATTAATCATATGAAAAGTAAAGAACAGATTTTGAATCTTTTCTTTTACCACCCATCCGAAAACATAACGACGTGAGACTCTTTCTTGGAAATAATTTTATCTCAGCGTCTTCACCTGGAAAAAAAATTCTATATTCAGTGTGCTATAATGTTCTTTGTGTACGCCTGGCGGGCAAAGAACTTTTTCCCGGTAACGATTTCATCTTACGGTTACAGTGAAGAAGTGAAGGAGGGGAATGCTAATCGCAGTTTTACAGTTTACATAAAAAACATTTTCCGACTTTTTCAATGAATTTCCTGGATGCACGGTAGGAGATTAGGAGTCTCATGAATACGTATATCTTGACTGATAAATTACATAAAATTTGTTACTTCTAGCTGGGCGCGCGTACGAGTAATTTGAAATGGAAAATGTATTCTTCAGCGGATGTAATTCTGCGGTATAGGCTCTGCAGTAGGTCATGGTTTTTCTTTTCCTACAGGCGAAGAATTAACATCAATGACATTTTCTATTAATCCAGGACAGTTTTATTCGTACAGAGATTATTATTTTACGCATTTGAATGTGCTATAGGCATCTAGTCGTGACATCCTCGAAAACTAACAGCCCATACTAAGCATTTCTTGTAATTCCACTTGTATACTATATTACCTACCGGTTTATGCCTGATGTCGATGAACTTCCTCATGATTTCGTGACTGATAATTTTCGCGTATATTTTTATTAGTATTTCATTTGCTTTTCTGTTAGGTGAACGGTATACGTTTAAGCGAACCTGGTCATTCAATACCGTTTTCAAAAGTAGCCACAGCTGTGTGGCATACCTATTTGAACGCAGAAAGAATGTTCGTCGTTATGTATCCATTAGATTCCTCACTGTAGATATATTTCAGGATTAAATATTTATTTACCATACAGGTACTCACTCCCTCTCTGTGTGTACTACCTTGGCGTGGTGAGGGAGCTTGAAGAAAAACTAAAAGCACACGGGAGAAGGAAAACTCCGACTGATAAACCCTGATGAAAGCAAGGGAAAACTTCATCAGCATTTCCCCCTGGAGATGCGTCTCCACCACCACAATCATGCTGATTATAGCCACACACAAAGTAAGTAATAGTTCCGGATATGAAAAGTCTTCCATTCTGATGTTTCAGCGGAGACCTACCTAGTGAGAAACTACGTATCAGAATTGAGAATAGGCGCATATGGAATGTAAGGACACTGAAGAAGTAAGATGGCCAGAAGAAAATGATTTTTGGACAGGGAGTATGGAATAATTAATACAGCTGCGAAAAGAGGACAAGCAGAGGCGTAGGTATTATTATGAATAAGACTGTAGGGAATAGAATGCAAGGTTATGCCCAACATAGTGAGAGAGTATTAATGGTGAGCATTTCGGAAAAACCAGTAAGTATCTTTAGTGATAGTCCAAGTTTATATGCCAACAGAAAGTTATAGAGTGAAGCAGAAGTAGAAAAAATGTATGAAGAAATTGATGAAGTATTACGCGAGGTAAACGGAAAAGAAAATTTAATTTTAAGGGGAGATTGGGACGCTAGAGTGAGAGGAAGAAAAGAAGGTGTACGCGGGGAGCATGGTCCAAGAGAGCGAAATGAAAGAAGGGCAAGACTCATAGAATTTTGTGAAGAATATAAATTAGTTATTCTTTTTAAAAATCACGAGAGAAGCACGAGAGAAGAAAACAGTAGCCGCAAGTATGGTGGTGCTCACAGGCTGGAGCACTACAAGAGAGTACTTCAGCACTACATGAAAGAATAATAGTTTCAACGTAATTATCTTAAAATACATCACATCAATGTTATTGGAGAAATAGAAAGAAGAATTATTTGTCAACTACATAACTAGGTCTGAATATTTTTTTACCAGGATTTTGCACAACCTGGAGCGTTATCACGTTATCAGTTTACCAATCTGCCATTCCTAAACTATAACTGGAAATATATGAATGCTCACATCAACATGGGCGCCTGCAGAATTTATTGTTGAGGTAGCAAGATAAAATGCAGACAACCATAATTTAACCATGATTTTTGTATTTGAATTGAGATTAAATAGTTAGTGCTAATTACTCAATTTTTCGAGACGAATTCAGTGGCGTTGCGTGGTGCTCTGTCCCAGGTGTTCAACTGGCGGGTCTACACCCTCCCTCCACCACAAAAAATCAGTATGTATCAAAAACTTATGGTCAGTATCAGTATGTATAAATAATGAGTGTCAATGAAGAATGAAGTTGCATCCGCCCACTCACCATATAGCATGCGCATGCGCTTCCGGAACGTTCATCTTTGCTGGTGAACACCCTGCCATTTAAATTAACGAAGTCTCCGCTCCACTCAGTGTTGCCAGGTGGGGCGATTTTGCGCCAAATGGGCGATTTTGAAATTGGTCGGGCGTTAAAAAATACTGTCGGGCGATGTGTAAAAATTATGGCGATTTTTAGGCAGAATGCGTGACTTCTCTCTTTTTCTGAGTCTTGAAAAAATCAAAAAATAAGTTTAATTAAAGAATGATTTGTTTTTTGTAAAGTCTGGTCCAGTTAAGAAACATAATTTTTTCACGGCGCTGATAACGTTTTCGTGAACTTGTCCTTCCCCTCCAACTACAAAATACCCATATATCGATGTGTATTGTGGGTGGCCAGTTATGTTTTATGTTTCTTAACTGGACCAGACTTTAGTCGGATTCGGCATCGATGGGCGCATTGTGAATCAAAATGGCGGCTCATCATACCTGTGTCTAAATAATAAATATATTCCCTACATCCCTACTGCTGTCCAAAAAATAATTGACGTATGTTCTATATGGGCCACAACGGAACATACGTCAATTTTTTATTTATTTTATGGAGACTGCCGTGTTAAATTGACATGGGCCACCATTGATCAGTGAACATACGTCAATTATTTTTTGGACGGCAGCCTAGTGTGGGAGCTAGTATTCGGACTAGGCAAGTTGTAGGTTCTCTAGGATTGATCAAAGAAATTGAATGTGACAGTGGCCAAGATTCATATATTACTAACATTACCTCGATCGCTAAGGGGTAAGGGGCAACATTTTTTGTAAACTCAACCAGGGCTGTGAACCGGAATAATTAACTTAACGGATTAACGGAAAGATAACGTTACCAGAACATAATTAACGGAACGGAACAGAACGTAACGAAAAGAATCAGTAACGGAATACCGGAAACATTTATACCCGGTAAATGGGTAAATCTTGGGGTGCGTTCAGATTGAACAAGACGACGCACACTGGGTGAAGGGTGAAGACCCGACTTTAGTATGATAATTTGACCGCCTTCAGGGCTGCCGTTCCGGCAACACGGCATAGTGTGAAACGGGCCTTAGACTCAGTATCAGTCTATCAGTAGATAACAATAGAACAATATAGAAGTTCTCAGTTTAACCCTAATGTATAGTGAACTAAAGCCCCCTTTGAATTTTGATTTGTAGATTGCTAAGATATACATGGGTTAAGAACCTACTGGTTTTGAGTTGTGTTATCTTGTAAAATTCACATGTTTAAGTTCCATCTTTTGATTTTTTTTCACCATTCCTTCATTTGTTTAACTGTTTTTGTTTTATTTTGCTCTAATCTCTTGTGATTGTGAACATGATTTTCGTTTTTTTATTACTTATTCAGTAATTCAGCAAACTATATAAGTAAGGGGCGGATTTTTATGCGCTAAAAAACGCAAAATATGCGCATATTTCATGCGCTAAAAATCAAAAATATGCATATTTTTTTTCTCGAAATATGAACAAAATATGCAAAATCAATATGGGTATCGTTGCAAAGGTCTTGAAAAATTACGTCTGTTTACAGCGCTTACCTCAAAATTTAAGTAAAATACTTAGAACCAGGCGCTTCGTGTTTAAAGTAGTTCCGCGAAAGCAAGTGTAGAGCGCTAGTGAAGCTATCAAAAACTAAAAAATTTTCACTATCCAGGAGTCAAAACTGAAAAATTTTCGTAATCCAGAAGTCAAAAAAGTTGAAAATTGAAAAATTTTGCAAATATGCGGTAAAAATGAAAAAAAACCTCGAAATTATGAGGAAATTTGTGAAAATATGTGCTAAAAATGGTCGTTTTATGAAAAAATATGATTTTATTGGTAAAATATGCAAAATATGCAAAAACAAGTTGGGCTCATTTGCTTCGAAATGACGTGAAACGGATAAATACCTGGAATATATCGATTCTACTTCAACACAGAAAAACATATAATTTCATAGAAATCCGCCCCCCTTATATATAAGTTAACAGTGAAAGTGAAACTCTGATCAACACCTGTGTCAGTAGCGTACATGTTCAACGTCCTCTCATCTATCATGACTAAAAAATGAACAACTTTACTTTTTCGCCCCTTCCCCCTCCCCCACCGCATATGTTTACCAAATTGGCGCCTCTACACAAATAAAAAATTAGGAAGCTCCACAATATTTAACTATTAGTTCCTTGTTCTTCAGTGAAATATAAACGTATAGAACAAAGCAACGAAGTGGGCGTAATTGTGAAATTCTTATTGGTTTATTATCTTAAATTAACATTGGTAACGGATACCTTCACGTAACGTTACCGAAACAATACCGTAACCACTTGTAACGTTATTTACCGGAACCGTTTACCGGGATGAAGCGGTAATAATACCATGTTAACTTAACTAATCCGTTCCGTTATCACAGCCCTGAACTTAACCAAAAAAATTGCAACTATACTCATTGGAAAGGAAATAACAAGGGCTACAACTTTCACTCTTACAAATTTTTCATATAAATTAGTATTTTCCGAGAAAAGCGCGAAAGAACGGTTTTCGTCTATAAGCGCCTGTGTTAATGCGTTAATGGGCGCGTTTTCCTTGACGTCACAAACGCGCTTATCAGGCAACAGCACAGGCTTATCACGCAATTGTGTTGGCTGCAGGCTGCAGTCTGGTCCAAGAAAAAGGTAAACAAAAATTTTCAATGAGAATCTCCATAAGAAAAATAAGGGCTTGAAAATTTCACATGTATTATAACAAGGGGACCTACGTTAAATATGTGATGCTTGTAGTCATGAAGTACACATTCAGTACATTATGGAAATATATTGCAAATTTTTATCTTCTCATCCATTTCTGAAATATTTGCAAAATAGCAGAACGATATTTTCTTTTATGGTAAATTCAATGTAAAAAAAATTGTTTACATTTTCCTTGGACCAGCCTGCAGCCTGCCACAGTTGCGTGCTGTTGCGTGTTAAGCGCGTGCTGTTGCCTGATAAGAGTGATGAGCGCGTTTGTGAGATTGTGACAGACTTCCATGCCGCGTGATTGATGTGTAGCGGGTTGCGTTCGCATCGAGGTAACCTTAGTAATGAATCTTGGGCAGTGGCGATTTGTGGCGATTTTCAACTTTTAACATGGCGACTTTTTCGAAAAAAGCCTGGCAACACTGGCTCCACTCTTCCTAGTCTTTGTTGCGAACACCACTGCGATAAGACCGACGAGAGTGTGCAATGTTGCTAGGGAACATCCTATGCGATTCCCATAGTATGTGACAAAGATAACGCCACCGCGACAAGATCAACTAGAGTGTGCAATGTTGCTAGTGAACATCCCATGTGATTCCCATAGTATGTGATAAAGATAACGCCACTGCAACAAGACTGACAAGAGTGTGCAATGTTGCTAGGGAACATCCTATGCGATTCCCATTGTATGTGACAAAGATAACGCCACTGCGACAAGATCAACTAGCGTGTGCAATGTTGCTAGTGAACATCCCATGCGATTCCTATAGTATGTGACAAAGATAACGCGACTGCGACAAGACCAATAAGAGTGTGTAATATTGCTAGTGGACATCCTACGCGATTCCTATAGTATGTGACAAAGATAAGAACCACGCGAAGCGCAAAGAGGAAAATTCCGGCTATGTTTCAATTTTTTGAGGTTCTCATATTTTGTATTTTAATCAAAATTTAAATGTTTCCTTATTTCTGAGATTTTTGTTGTAAGACAGAAGTTAAGTGAGTGTGCAGTGAACACCTTGAACACCTAGACACGACGCCACTGGACGAATTCGAATCCGTTGTCAAATTTAACTAGAATCATTTTTTTACCCATTTCAACCACATTATCGAATTTATCTTGGGAACGGAGCGTCACCGCCACATTTGAACACTGAATTCGAACTCAGAGTAAAAAATTGAACAGAAAACAGTTTTTAATTCAAAATTTTGAAAATTTCTATACATTATGTCTTTTTTTCTGGCGAAAAATTTTTCGGAGAGCTTTGGCGCTAGTGCTAATTACTTAATTTTTCGGGACGAATTCAAATCCGTTGTCAAATTTGAGCTAGACTCATATTTGACCCATGTCGACCACATTTTCGAGCCTATCTCGGGAATGGAGCGTCACCGCCAAATTTGCACACTGAATACGAACTTCGTAGGTTCGGTACACGAGATCACGAGGGTCGTGAATTCGTCAATCCAGTATACGAGATCACAAGGACCGTGACTTTATGGGTCCGGTACACGAGATAACGAGGGTCGTGACTTTGTGGGTCTGATACACGAGATCACGAGGGTCGTGACTTTGTGGGTCTGGTACAGGAGACCACGAGGGTCGTGACTTCGTGGGTCCGGTACACGAGATCACGACCCCAATCTGGCGTGATGGTACTGCGCTGAGATCACGGGGGTTGTGACTTTGTGGGTCTGGAACATGAGATCACGAGTGTCGTGATTTTGTGAGTCCGGGTGCGAATTACTCAATTTTTCGAGTTTGTCAAATTTGAGCTAGACTCATTTGTTAACCCATTTCAACATTTTCGAATTTATCTCGGAAACGGAAGTGTCACCATTAAATTTGAACACTGAATTCGAACTCAGTGTGAAAAATTGAGTACAAAACTGTCTTTAATTCAACATTTTTTGATTTTTCAAATTTTGAATATTTCTCCATACTATACATCACGTCTTTTTTGGGGCGATAAATTTTTCGGAGAGCTTCGGCGTCGGCGTTGGTGCTAATTACTCAATTTTTCGAGGCGAATTCGAATCCGTCGTCAAATTTGAGCTAGACTCATTTTTTGACCCATTTCGACAACATTTTCGAATTTATCTCTTGAATGAAGCGTCGCCGCCATATTTGAACACCGAATTCGAACTCAGCGTGAAAAATTGAGTCGAAAATAGTCTTTAGTTCAAAATTTTGAAAACCTCTCCATACTATACATATCATGTCCTTAGGGCGAAAAAAATTTTCGGAGAGTTTCGGCGTCGGCGCTGGTGCTAATTACTCAATTTTTCGAGACGAATTCGAATCCGTGTTCAAATTTGAGCTAGAGTCATTCTTCGACTCAATTCGACCACATTTTCGAATTTATTTCGGGAACGGAGCGTCACCGCCAAATTTGAACACCGAATATTCGAATTTAGCGAGAAAAATTGAGTTAAAAATAGTCTTCAGTTCAAAATTTTGGATTTTTGAAATTTTTCAAATTTCTCCATACTCATTGTACATCTTTTTTGGGACGAAATAATTTTCCGGAGATCTTCGGCGTCGGCACTGGTGCTAATTACTCAATTTTTCGAGACGAATTCGAATCCGTGTTCATGGCTGCCCGCAGAATTTTTTGGTGGGTAGCAAGAGAAAATGCTGACGACCGTAATTTAATCCTGATTTTGGTATTTGAATTGAAATTAGTGAATAGTTGCATGGGCATGAGGCAGTTCTTACATGTTGACGAATGTTAATAAACGTGTTATTGAAAGATTTAATTACATGAATCACAAATACCCTTGTAATGATGCACAAAAGCGAAAACAAAAAAATAATAAATAAAATATGAAAACCTCCGCTACCCTCTGCGGGCGCCCATGCACATCAAGTCGAAGTAGCGTTACTTTACCTCGATTTATCAGAACACATTCTGTTACTCTGTGTTATCTGATAGGCTGCAAAATGTAAACCGTAGATGGATTTAGGGGGGGGGGGGGGTTACCACCTCTTCAGACGTAATTTTTTAATTTAAAAATACATAATAACCCGCCACTAGCTTGTTTTCATTCAATATTAGTATTATTATTCATTTTTTCAACCCCTCCCCACCTTGAGAAAATCTTGGATCCGCCTATGGTGTGAACTATAAGCCTGTATGTTACACCTGTTCTGGTTTTGCTGTTTTAATGTCTACCCCCAGCCCCTTTTAAAAAATTTTTATACCACTGTGTTTGGAAAAAAACTTTAAGCACTACATGGGAAAATCACAAGTTGCGGCACCTAAGAAAAAATACACTTGGAAAAGCTCAGAGGATGAAAGCAGATGTCAAAGAGATTATATTATGACGAGAAGAAAATATAAAAATCAAATATTGGATTGTAAGGCATACACACGAGCGGATGTAGATAGGGACCACAATATCGTATACACTTTTATAATAAATTTTATGTACATATTTCTGCTGAAAATGATTTTAGACGAACCTAAGAACAAAAGGTTTTGGACATCATTTCCCTGGACAAAATTTGTCGTGGACGAATTGTCTCATTGGACGAGGTGTTTCGTGTGGACGAAGTGTCTCGTGGACGAAATGTCTGTGAACGAAAAGAGGGGGAGCCGGAGAGACGAGATAGTTCAGCAGTAGGGACCAACATGGGAAAGAAAAGCACGAAACAGAAAAAATGGAAGAGATTTGTAGAGGCATTTGCCCAGAAATGGACCAATATTGGGGGGACTGAGCCCCACAAGAGTTAAATATAAGAATCATATTTTTAAACCAATATGCTGTAAAATAAAATAAAACAATTGTGGGAATATGAGACCTGGACAACAGGAACACAAGAAGAGCTTTTGAAACGTGGTGTTATCGGTGAATGTTAAAAATCCGAAATGAGGAAATATTGAGACGAATAGAAAGAAAAGGGGAATTTGGAATATAATGATACAGAGAAGAGTTCAAATGATAGGTCATAGTATAAAACATCCAGGGATACTGTCGTTATTGCTAGAGGGATTGGCTGATGGAAAAAAAACTATAAAGGAAGGCAAAGAATGAGCTATGAAGAGCAGATAATGAAGGATACAAATAGTAAATCCTTCTCTGAAATGAAAAGATTAGCTCAGGAGAGAAAAGAGTGGAGAGGCGCAACCCACTAGTCGGGAGACTAAGGAATACAACAACATAGGTACTTCACTTTACCTCGAATTCCATAACTGATAAGTCATATTTCTGGGCCAATTCACATAGGTATACTTTTATACTGTGAACTGACATTTGGCCGGGGATTTTTTGAAAATAGTTGGCGTTGAAAACCTAATCAGACTTTTTTTACTCCGATAGCCTACAAAATCAATCATTTTCAACTTCTAATCTAAGTGGAATGCTTTTATCGCAAGAGATCCAACTTCAACAATTTACTTTTGGACAACACCGTATTTAGGGAGTTGCCTACAGGTCATGGGCCCCCGCCTATATAGAGCATCCATCAAATATCATTTTAAAGTATCCTTAATGCATCTGAAGATACTGCAAATTTTTAATATACGGGCAAATGGGGTGAAAATGAACTGATTTTGAGGTTTTTATAGAATATCTCACCCGTTTTTGAAGGCAAACATACCATCTAATCTCACTGTAAGCATTTGACTTTTAGGAACAATATTGGCAGACGGAAAAACTACCGAGTACACTATTTTCAAAAGCTCAAAGTTTATTCGCCTTTACCTCACTGTGTAGGGTGAAGATCTAGTCACATGTTTTTGCAAGGTAATTCTCTCTAAAATTGTTATAAGGGTTTGAAAATAAACAAATTTTAAAGTTGAAAAAAAAATCGCGAGAACGTTTTTGAAAAACGAGAAAAAACAATAGGTAATAATAATTATTCCAAATTATATCATTAGACACCAATAAATTGAAGAGTTGGAATGTGAAAGCTATAAAATCATTAAGAACACTAATGAGTAATGATACATGAAGCATTCATAACAAATCAGTGAAGTAAGTAAAATAAGCAACTATAATTAAAACCTCAAATGTTCATCTTCACCTCATAGTTTCCCACTTTTCACATTATTATTTCTATCTCAGGAACTAAATAATTTAGCCACCTAAACTAACTTATACATGAAACTAGATAAAATTTTCTACAAAATACACACATTTTGAACAGGTTCCGCCAAATTATCACAGAATGCTGGGGCAGCTAATTCAAAATTTTGAACAACATTTTAACTGTACAGAAATTTTCCGAGATTAATTTTGCTGTTGTGATGAAAGTGCTGTGGCAGCACTGTTACATCAGTGCGTACGTGCATTGTGGCGCTACAATTCTACGTTTGTTCATCCTCACCCCATTTGCCGGTACTGGCTGGTACTATAGGATTTCTTTCTTCTTTCTTCGCTTTTTTATTCAAAATTTGGAAAAACTCCCCCATGGGTTCCAGGGTCTCATCTTGAATCTGGTTCTGCTTTTTCAGGCTTCGAATCCAACACAGCCAAATACAACAAGTTGAGGAAGTCTGTGTCTGGTTAGCAGGGGTGAAACTATAGGGGGTGTGAGGGGTTAAAACGCCTCCCCAATAATTTGGCAGTCGGAAAATTTTGAAACTGTTCATTTGAATTTTTCATTTCCTATGAATGTCTGTTTGTTTTGTTTTTGTTTTTTTCAATTAAATAATATTTCGATTATGAAATCGGCAAATTTTTAATTAAAAAAAAATGTTGTCGGCGAATTTTTAGTTTTCAGAAAATATTTATCGGCAAATTCTTTTTCTCCACCTCCTCAAACTGAAAGTTAAATTTCGTTTCTGAACATGGAGTACCCTGGACTCCTGTCAGAGACTAGTCAGTCTAAAACTGAAGGTTTCAAGCTATAAGTATCGAACGTTATCTGAAAGGTTGAAAAAAAGCTGAAATGTGGAAGACATTTCGAAAATCTGAATTGAATTTCGAATTTCAAAGACTATTCTGTTCTTATACTAGATTCTTTGTTTGACCTAAAGTCTGAAATTTGAGAAAGTTGAACATTTTATTAAAATCTAAAATTTGAAAGCCAAAGACTTATTTTCCAATGTCACAAGCCGAATCCGATAGCAAATGGTCTATTGTTTAATTTACGGGCTTCGGTACTGGTGAATATAGGGAGGAAATTTATTCTGGAACAGAAGTCAAAACTCCATGTGTTTTTCCTATAAGAACGAAAGGAAGCGTGTGGCACAGATTCCCCTAATCTGATCGACCTGAAACTTTGTAGTTCTTTTTTTAATTTTTAATTTATTGGTACCAATTTAGAAAACAAATCAGAGGAGACTCAAAAAAAAAAAAAGAAGATCACCTAGGGGCTAAATAACGACTACCTTAATGTGTAGAGGAAGTTGGGAAGTTGTGTGTTCCTTTCAAGTATTTTTAACATCCTTCCAGCTTACCCTCCCAGACTGGAGTATGCTCATGTGCGCAAATGTGAGTGCTTGGAGATAAGGTTCCCATCTGCATTTGAAAGAACGAAACTATGGAGGGGGGAGGTTAAACACCCTCAATAATTTGGCAGTCGGCAAATTTTGAAACTGTTCACTTGAATTTTTCATTTTCTACGAACGTTTGTTTGTTTGTTTGTTTGTTTATTATTATTATTATTATTTTTTTTTTCAATTACAAAATATTTTGATTAAAAAATCGGTAAATTTTCAAATTTTTAGACCTAATTTCCCCCCCCCAAACTGAAAGTCAAGTTTCGTCTCTGCTGGTTAGCAGGGCCGTAAAATACATTTTTTCTTGCGGGTGGGGGAGCTCAGTCACAGATCCGTCCTCTTCTCCGTCCCAACCCATTGTTTTTTCGTGTTTTTTGGCTAGTGGAGGGAGCGGGATTGAACACCCCCCGGTCGTGCACGGCCGTGAGATAGAAGTCTCGTCGACGTCGTTAAAACGTGCGCCAACACCTCTGATAAACAACAATGCATACCAACGGGAACTTGACAATTTACCTTTTGGACCGATCGTGGCATTCAGCGGATGCACTTGGCCAGGTCGCAAATAAAAATAACTTCGTTTCTTGTAATTCCAACGGAACACGAATAACGGGGGAGAAAAAAATCACGAGAATTCTAAAATTAGATGCAAGTGTTGAAGTCATATCAAAGACATAATTTAAATCGCATTCACTCAACCCATTACATTTTCATTCAGATAACGGAAACGACACGAACATCAACCGAAGTGGCGTCATACGAATTTTTCCACAAGTCAAGGACATTATTGTATTAGATTAAAAGTCATTTTACATTGTACGGAAGTATAATGAGTAAAAATTCTACGTAAAAAGTAAGTTTCTCATTCTTATGAATCATAATAACTCAGCTCGTTTTGCACTCTGTCTCTGCTGAAGAGGGCTACGAAATTTGTAGACTCAAGAATTCTATTTCGTGTACTACCAAAAATATGGAAAAGTGAAATTTCGTAATAACTGGTCAACGTACGAGCACGAAGTAGCCTAACGAGATCCAGAGCTGAATTTATGTAAGGGGCAAAGGGACCATTGTCCCGAGGCATCTGGCTAGAAAGGGGGCACCTAGAACATAAAAGTGAAAATAAAGGAAAATAAAAAGCGAGAAGAGAGGTAAAAGAGTTTCACAGTTTTTAAGAAGGATGAAACTACAATGAGCGTCACTTGAGCACAGCCAATCAGAGCGCAGTATTTATAGCACAGCTCTCTGTCGTCACGCGTCGCATGTTGGTCGGGTGGCGCGTGTTTTTTCAAACAGGTTGGGTTTTCGTGTTTCGAATGTTGTCCCGGGTCACGTGTATTTTTAAGCGTGTTCCGTTTATTTTATTTTCGGGGTTGTCGGCGTGGCGTTGCAGGTATTTCTTGTCATATGGAAATGCGTGTAGATATTCGGGGGTATTTTTCCGGTAATTTTTAGCGTCCTATGCAGATATAAATATTTTAATTAGAGCATATTTTTCCGCTAGCTCGTATAGAGTGTTGACATTGTCTAGATGATCCTTCTACGCTCTATACGAATTAGCTTTTGTAGGTCCGAGTTCGAATCCGCGAAGGGTAGGAATTTATAGATTCGTAATTAGCGAATATTATTATTTTTTAATTATTTTACCGTCATAATGGACGTTGTATGGAAGCATCCTTTTGCGTGTATTATCGCGGGACCGTCTTCTTGTGGAAAAAGTCAATTTGTATTGAAATTTCTCAGCTATGTGAAACAAATGTGCGATACTGAATTTAGCGAAATAATATGGTATTATTCCGAGTGGCAGGACTGGTATGCAAAGTACCCGTTTATAAAATTCGAAGAAGGTTTACCTAAAGCTAGTTACCCTACGTCTGCGCCCCGTTTAATTATTATCGACGATTTAATGCGCGAAGCCGATGCCAAAGTGGTTGACTTGTTTACTAAAGGTTGTCATCACAAAAATCTGAGTGTATTTTTTATTACTCAAAACTTATTTCATCAAGGGAAAGGACAGCGCGATATTTCTTTGAACGCTCACTACATCGTATATTTTAAAAATCCTCGCGATAAAGCCCAAATACAGCATTTAGCTCGGCAGATATGTCCAGAAGACCCGAAATTTTTGCAAGAAGCCTATAGCGATGCAACTCTAAAACCTCACGGTTACCTGTTATTAGATTTGAAGCAGTCTACTCCAGACGAATATCGTTTCCGCACGTGTATTTTCCCTACAGACCCCGAACATTTTGTTTATGTGAGAAAAAATTTGTGAATATAAAACAGGTTGTATCTACCTATATAGGATTTATTAGTATACGCGACCTCTGCGGCGACAAGATGGCCTCCCAAAATGTAAGAAATAATATGGATTTGCTTCGAGCTCTAACTAAGATGAACGCGTTACAGAGAAAAGCATTTTTGAAGCATGCGGACGTTAGTCTGGTGTTGGCTATTTGCGAATGCGCGTTGAACGTTTTAAAAGGAAATGTACTTCTGAGTGTAGACCAGAAATCAAAACTCGCCCGTATGAAAAAGTTCCTGCGTATGCTAGCTAAAAAATCTATCTCGCTGAAAACTAAGCGTAAATTTTTAGTTCAAAAAGGTAAAGGCGCCGGATTCTTAATACCTCTGCTGCTTAACGTTGCTTTGAGCACTCTTCTTTCTCGAGCAACATAATTTCGCGCGCGCGATCGAAGATACGATGGAAAGAGCTAAGAAAATGGTACTGGTGTCTCCCGAAGTGTTACAAAGGGTATCTCAGACGGTAGTCCCTCCAAACGTTGTTTCGTATGGCGACACGGAACCAGTACAACCGTCGCAGGCACTCCCACCGGCTAGAACGCCGCTAGTAAATCTCGAAATAGAAATGAACAACGTACTAAATAATGATAAATTAAGCGACCTTGAAAAATGGACGAACTATTATCGATTGTTACAAAGGTTTTTCCATCACGCGGATAGGATGCGACAGCCATTAGAGATTCCGATAGTCGATATGCAGGGTCTGTCATCCGCAGGAGGTGAAAATGGTTACGTGGGGACGAATAAAGAAACAGCTCTACCTGATACCGTGATTACTGCCTCTGTACCGCGTTCTCTACAGACTCAGGCGTCAAATTTGTTAACTTGGGTAAAAAGAGCTGGAAATATTACCTGGGACAAGAACGGACTTGTTACGATCGATAATACCGCGATACCCGGTTCGAATATTGTTGATTTAATAGCCGATTTAACCAGATACCGCAAGACCGCTTCAACTCCCGCAGGATGCGAATTTTTTGTTCACGCTCTGAAAAAATCTCACATTCCTCGAGAAGTAATAGGCAATAGAAATCGCTACGACGACATAATTCAACGTAATTCTTCATTACCGAGTCCAGACTCTCCTTCCTTGGGTAAATTACTGCTACCAACGCCTATGCACGCTACTTCCCCTCGTGTAAGTCGCACAGCCTCTAAAATATACAAAGGAGACAGTGAACAGAGCCTCCAAGAAACACCTCGATCAACTAGAAGTAGATCTTTAAAAGGAAAATGGCTAACGATGTAGATGGTGTAAAAGAAAACAAGTATCTTGCGAATCTATATTATAATCAAAAAAATCCGGAATCTTTTCGCGGAGCTCAATCTCTAATAAGAGCGTCTCGGGGAAATGTAACCAAGGAAAATGTTCAGCAATGGCTTCGAGGACAGGACACCTATACTCTATTTAAGCCGGTAGTTCGAAACTTTCCTCGGAATAAATATTTAGTAACCAATATCGGAGATTTATGGCAGAGCGATCTTATATGTCTACCTCAGCTGGCTAAATATAACGATCAGATAAAATACCTATTAACGGCAATCGATTGTTTCAGTAGGAAAGCCTATGTGCGTCCTCTTATAAATAAAACGGCCGAAGAAGTAATCGAGGCTTTCAAATCAATTTTTCAGGAGAGTAAATGCACTCCCATATGTTTGGCTACAGACCAGGGCAAGGAATTTACAGCCCGTAAAACAGAAAGTTTCTTCGTAGAAAATGAAATTAAACATTATACAGCTAGAGACCCTACAATAAAATGTCACCTAGTGGAGCGCTTCCATCGCACGTTGATGTCTCGTCTGCGCAGATACAACTATTTTAGGAACACCTTTCGCTATATTGACGGTTTACAAGAAATTGTAGAAGCATATAACAACTCGATACACAGTGCACATAAAAAAAAGCCAAACGAGGTAAACGAAGACAACGTTTTAGAAGTATATAGAAATATACACAGGGAGAAACAGCGTATTAAAAAACCAAAGTACAGCATTGGCGATTATGTTCGGTTGGCTCGTGCAAAAGGTACCTTTGATAAGGGATACGATGTAACATATACGACGGAGATATTTAAAATTAATCGCGTTATACCTCACCCAATTCCCGTTTATCGAGTAGAAGATTTAAATAAGGAAACAGTGGAGGGGATATTTTACGAACCAGAAATTCAAAAAATTGATTTTAATCCAGACACGAAAGAATTTGAAATAGATCAGATTCTTAAACGTTCCGGTAAAGGTAAAAACGCTCGTCTGTTTGTATCGTGGAAAGGCTATAACTCGTCATTCAACTCGTGGATAAAAGCCTCAGATTTACGAAATTACGGAGATACAAAATAATTAATCTACTAATTAGCGAGAAGCGTATTATAATAATATAATAATAATAGCGATAATGGCCGCGAGAAAGTCGTTTTACTTAACCCTGCCTTCTAACGCGAGTATGGATGTCTTCCCCGGAAATACTATGTCGCGATTCACTACTGTACTGCCAAAGGAGATAATACTGAACACAGGTTCGTGGGAAGTAGGCCTTACAGAGCTACATTACCCCGGGGCCTTTGATAATGTCTCAGCTACAGACAAAATTTGGGTACTTGCAACAGACAGTCAAATGAAAAAAGACTTTTACCGTCTTTCTGCAGGAGTATACGACACAGTTGAAAATCTCTGTCAGGCATTAGAGAAAATGACTCATAAAAGAATTAACTTTTCATATAATAAGGAGCATAATCGCGTGATAATTAGCTACGAGCACTCTACAAATATTCAATCAGTTCTGCTCAGTGCGGAGCTGGCGTTACGGATAGGAATGATTAGAGACCCGGAGCCTTCTCCTACGAGTAGTGTATATCCCAAATTTACAGAAGTGCAGGTGTTCCAGCAGGGAAAAGAAAACGAGAAACGTGCAGAACCCTCGTACATTATTTATACGTCGCAAGCACCTTTTCCTCCTAGACTGTATCATGGGGTCCCAAAACACTTGTATGTTTACTCGGACATAGTCGAGTGTTCATTTGTGGGAAATTCTCTATCTCCGCTACTGAGAATAGTTAAAGTTCACCACGAGAACACAACAAAAGACACAAATCGTCATTCAGTATTTAATCAACCTTATTATGTGCCAGTCGTCAAACCTGCATTCAATATAATCGAAATTAATATTCGCGACGAGCTAGGTCGCCTAATTCCTTTTGTCTCTGAAGGAAGAGTCGTTGTAATATTACACTTTAGACAAAACAACGAATAAAAATAATTTTTCTTCAAAGAGAGAGAGAGAGAGAGAGAGAGAGAGAGAGAGAGAGAGAGAGAGAGAGAGAGAGAGAAAAATGGCTCCTCGCAACGTTAACGATTACACGTATGAAAATAAGGCATACGACAACTATTACTTGCAACAAGCCGGGAGCGGAATACCATATTTTGTAGGCTCCCCCTATCAAAAAGGTAGTGGTATAGGGGCTGTACTTGGGGGACTATATAGGTTTGCTTTGCCCTTCATACAGAAGGGGTTAACTGCCGTAGGTAAAACTGCCTTAAACACGGGTATAAATATTTTAGACGATATTGCGGGAGACAAGTCGTTTAAAGAATCACTTAATACTCGAGTAGGGGAAGCTACTACTGATCTGAAGCAACAAGCTAAGAATAAGTTTATAGGCTTCCTCAAAGGTAATGGATATAAACGTAGTCAGTCAATAAGAAAACGTCGTAGCAAGAAGACGAAAAAGGGCGGTTCAAAAAAGAAAACTCTACGCAAAACAGCGAATAAAAATAAAAAAAATAAACGTTTAAAACGTAAAATTAATAGAAAACGTGCAGCAGTGAAGCAAAAGAAGAAGAGGAGACAGACTAAAACTGAACGTCGCAAGAAACGCACTTTACGTTCCAAATACGCGATAACAAGCGGAGATATTTTTGATTAATCGGTCAAGATGGCTTTCCTTCACGCTCACTCTAGCGAATGTCTCAAGTCCGAATTGGATTTATTTTCCTTGCCTCCGACACAGACATCCATTAATGATGCGAGTTTTGTGGAAATTAAGAGTATATCCGCGTTAACCGATAATGCACCGCTAGAATTTGTTATCCCTGGAAATACAGACCTTTATGTGGACCTTGCTCATACTATGTTATATGTGAGGGTTAAAATATGTTATCAGAATGAAGCGGATTTGCCTGCTGATGCCAAAGTAGCTCTAGTAAATAACAGCCTTCATTCGTTGTTCTCGCAAGTGAATGTTATACTAAATCAGCAGAGTGTCACCTCTACTGTTAATTATCCTTATAAAGCAGTCTTGGAAAACATTCTGAATTATAACAGCGATGCCAGAGAAACGCATTTAAAAAACGTGGGATTTTACCCGGATTTGGCGGGAAAGGAAACTGATTTTGCGGTTAATACGGGTTTAAAGGCACGTGCAGCGCTAGCTGCTCAAAGTAAGCCAATCGAGCTTTATGGTCCTATACATACAGACCTCTGTAACTTGGAGCGATTCATGATCAACGGGGTTGAAATTAAGATTCGCTTACTCAGAAGCAACGATAATTTCTCAATTATTGCCGGTGAAGACGGAGACTTTAAAATAAAGTTTCTAGATGCGTCCTTATTTGTACGAAAGGTAAAAGTAAATCCGGGAATATTATTATCTCATCACAAGACCCTGGAGCGTTTCAACGCAAAGTATCCCATACGAAGATCGGAAATAAAAAGTCTTACAGTATCACCTGGAATTTCCAATTATTCGTTCGATAATTTAGTACTTGGTCAACTACCCACTCGGATAATTCTAACGTTTGTAACTAATAAAAGCTACAACGGGGACTATAAATCGAATCCGTTTGTGTTTACACATATGAATTTAAACTATCTAGCACTACAAATAGACGGGCAAACGATACCATCAAAGCCTCTTACACCGGACTATGAAAACAGTCAATATGCAGAGGCCTATTATACAGTATTTGGAGGTACAGGGATACATTATGCAAATACGGGTAACTTGATTTCTAAAGAAGCATACCCCCTTCTATACTGTCTCTATGCATACGACCTAACTCCCGATCTAAGTGCTCATCTTCCTTCGCACTGGAACCTTGTTAAACACGGGGCTCTACGTATAGATGCTCGTTTTTCAAGGCCCCTTACAGAAGCTATAAATTTGTTAATTTATTTGGAATACGATAACCTCATTGAAGTTACAAAGAGACGAGATATAATTACCGATTACGCGTGCTAAGGCACGGAGAAGGGATAGAATAATAACTAATTTCTACCTCCCAAACAATATGGAAAGAAGCACCCAGAAGAAGAAGAAAATGTTCGAGCCTTTTCAGTATTTGATGTTTGCTGCAAATATATGCCCGCATTTGCTGCATCTTTGTCGCGTGTTATTTTCAATATTGCTAACGTTATTTAAACGAAAAAAGAAGAGTAGTAAGCTAAAGAACACGAGTTTTACTATGGAGTCTTATATTATAGATTTTCAACCAATTTTAATTGATAATCGTGTAATTATCAAAGAGATCGCGATTATCTCGGTTACTGAAGATAAGTTATTTCATTGTTTTGTGAAATCTCAATCTAGTAAGACTGTGCTCTCGCCTCAGAAGAAGCATGAAATACGTTTATTCGCTGAAAAATATCACGGCATCAGCTGGAACTCTGGATATGTTCATTTCAACGATATGGTAAACGTTTTAAAAGAAATTACAAAGAATGCCGATACAATTCTCGTGAAAGGGGCACTCAGGAAACGTTTTATCCGTAAATTATCATCACCCGGCCAACGTGTACTTAATTTAGAAGATTTAAAATGTCCTCGCGCCAAAAATATAAGGTCCGAGATCTCTAGGATAGACTGCTTCTACAGCAACCACCGAGCAGACAGCAAATTTGCAAGCTCCGGATGCTCGCTACACCGAGTACAAAAATTCAAAACGTGGTATGCTAGATATTTAGACTCCGAAGAATATGCTTTAGCCCGGGCGCAGTCTAAAAATGAATTCGGAACAGATCAGGCGGGACCTTTCAAGGATACCAAACGTATTTAAGAAAGTATGTTCAATTGATCAGCTCGCTGTTCGGATTCCTCGGCCTTTGGCTGTAATTTCAAACACAGATCCGAGTTACTTACCGGGATCTCATTGGGTAGCTATATATGTAGATTTGCAGGGCCGTGGAATATTTTTTGATTCTTACGGAACACCTCCTAATGCTTATTTCAAGCGTTTTCTAAAAAATAATTCCGAAATATGGACCTACAATACGGCAGGACTTCAGAGTTTTACTTCAACCGACTGTGGCAGATACTGTTTAGTCTTTTTATTCTACATGGTGCAGAATTATTCGCTCGAGGATTTTGTTTCTCATTTTACCTCAAATCGTTTAGAAAACGATAAAATTATACGCCAAATGTACAATTGTATTTATTATTATAACCGCCCTTATAGCCGAGGGAGAGTCTCAAATTCCGGGAGTTACAAGCCGGGGAGGGAACCGGTAGGCAGCATCCGTTTAAAAGATTTCCCTCGTAGAGCCGGCTGTATCTATGGACCACACACAAAGCTATCATCCCTTCGCAAATACTGCTATACTACTTCATCTACCCCCATGCATGCATTCGGTTACAAGCAGGGGTAGTAGGGATAAAAATTTCTAGTTAGGCACTCTAGAAACAGAAACCTTCATCCTTTCTGTTAGTATTTTGTGTGCACGTTTTTGGTTTAGTCCATCGAGGTGTTCAGCTCCCTCAGTTAAACGTTGTTGCAGTTATTCAGTTATTTGTAAATTCGGTTCATTTCTCAACGCGTAATTTTTTGTAACATGTCCGAGTCAAATAAGAACATTCGGAAATCGGTAACCGCAAACGATGTATCGGACCCGCGTACATCAACGCAAAATCAATCTTTGTCGCTCGCGGAAGCATGGAAAAGATGCAAAATTTCGCCTCCAAAAACAACAATTGTGAACCAGCTGTATTATTTAACCTCGAGCGGGACCAAATTCTTACGACTTGGATTGGACGTCGAGAGCCACGAGTTTTTGCCTGTAATCTTGCTCTGTAAGAGCCCGTCTCCATCGTCAATGGCCGTCAAATTATCGCAAGACGAATTCTACACGTTGATGCTGTATGGGACCGAAATCGAGAAATATTTTGCTACTTCCTATTTACCAGATACGTTTTACCTGAAGGGAAATAAGGTAAAAATAGAATTTAAAACCATTTACAATGTAAAAAGTGTACTTATTACCGAAATACTCGAGGACAAAGATGCCGTACCTATTTCGGTGGTACTGCAGTCCCCTACGTGGCACCGTATAGTAGACCTCAACGGTTGTGTTAATGCATGTTTGGAAATCCTTGGCGATTATTCGGCTATTGCGTGCGACGTGTATCCAAAAATGTTAGATCCGTTAAAATACGCCTTTAGAGATGCAAAAGCCCCAGTTAGTGAAGACGCTATTACTAAACAACTGCAGAAAGATTGGATTTATGATTTCAATTATTCATTTTCCCATTCGTTAGAAGTTAGCGTCATCGAGAAATTGTTATTATCCGAACTTGCCTTATTCGCCCGGAAAAGATTTATTCGCGATCTAAATTGTAAAGAGAATTCAAATGTTAATAATGACAATAATAATTGTAACGTTTTCTACTCTCCGTTGTCTCCCTCCCCTCGCAATTAATTTAAGATTGTAAACTTCAACTTTATAAGTAAAATTTAAAAAAAAAAATTGTTATTGATAAGTAGAAATAAAAATTAAGTTTTTGTAAATAGAAATAGAAATAATTTATCCATTTTCCTAATTTAGAATCACATTTTTTTTTTCATTCATTCTTTATACCTATTTTTTTCTCGATGTAAATATTTTTAATTTGTACCCGATCAATCAGTTGTAACATATTATTCTGTTTTCAGTTTTGTAAATAGAAATAAGTAATTTTGTACGGCAGTTCAGAATGAACGTTTTTTTTTTTTATTCCCCGTGTTTTAATTATACCTGTTTGGATAGCTATAACATACTCTGATTAATAAATTGTAACGAATAATAAAATAAAAATTGTACAAGAAAAACAAAAGTCTCGTCTTATTTCATTTTTGTATGTATTTTAAGTACATATAATTTTACAATCTTATCTCTATGGAGACGTTGAAAGAAAAGAAAAGAAAAACAAAATAAGGAAATATACATCTTCACGTATATTATGTAGGTATGGACGGTTTCATCTGACTGTAAAAAAAAAAATGAAACAAATGAAAGAAAAAAAAATTATTTACAGTAAATGGGGTGAAAAAGAAGAAGAAAAAAATGAAAAGTAAATATGAAATTTAAAAAAAAATGAATCGCTATTACATCTTATATTCAACCCCTGAAAGCGAGAAGTCTGTAAGCTATAATAAATTCTTATTACTAAATGGCTGTACAACTTGGGGTAATTTACCTACTTTACATCTTAGAAAATATGTATGTACATATGTACATATGAATTCGTTTTATAGGCACGCATTGTCGTTGTTGTCATCGTCGTCGTTGTTATCGCCTCGGTAATAAAATTTGTACGACCACAGCATATCAAAGCCGGCGTAATACTCTTCAAAATCCCAGGGTTGGGCACTGGGTGAATTTGTACAATCCCAACTGAAAAAAACAACAAAAAACGAATTATTATTACTATTATTTTAAATTATTCGGATATACCCGTGATTGTATAGGAGGGAGGAGGGAGTGAAGAAAAAAATCAACACTTACCCTTCATATGTTCCTCCGCTTAAAAACCAAGATGCATAGGCGATTCGGTTGAAACCCCGCGAATTTCTGTCAATATTGTCGAGGTGTTGTAAATGGCGGTATACACTTCCATGCAGCCGAGTACTGGCACGTCCCAATACGAATAAACGGGGTACGGACAGCCGGAGGAAAATATGATGCAAAATCTCTTCCGGGAGCTCATCAAAACTAACTGTAACAGGAAACAAATAAATAATAATAAATGAGCTATTTCAAGAGCAATTACGCGAATAAGCGAATAATGAATGAAAATTACTCGTATTTCCCGGGAGATATGTGCAGTATAGGTCACGTTCACGATAATCGTTTTCGGTAAATATTTCCAGACCTAAAAATGAAAGAAATGTTGTATTAGTTACCTCTTATTGTTTTGTTCAAACTTTCAAACATTTACCTATTTGAAAATGCGTGTTACTTTGATTATCGTCGGAAATTGCATTGTCGCGATCGGGATGCAGGTACATATCTATATGTCAAATAGGGTACACAGCGGACATGTAAGCAGAGGTGAAAAACAAAATACAGAAAAAAAAAATTAATTAATATTGTCAACAGTGCCGTAAGGTACAGAAGACCAGTCTTCAGTTCGCCTTCTCTTAAAGCTGGTCTTGTTATACTTTTTAGTTAGCGGTGCTGTGACAACAACATGTCTTTTTTTTCTCTGTATTTTGTTTTTGTACTGAACACTCAAGGTTTCAGCTCCCTCTGACAACACAAAGTGCTTGAGACTCTCAAAATTCAAAATTTTGCGAGTTTCATGATTCAGTGTTATGCCGCGGATCTTGGTAACCGTATCTACCACATTGCCGGCCGCATCCTTAACGACAAATGCGGCGTAGTTAAAATGTTTTTAGAATAGGTAAATTTAATTTCTCCATGTACGCGTATTTGGGGGCAATTTATATTGTTTTACCTGCGGCAAACTCCGATATATACGCGCCAGGGCCGTGCTGAACCAACTCGTCAGTCATGTCCCCCAGGTAGTACCCCGTTTTCACCTTTGTAGTATCGGGGGACTCGGCAATAATGATGGAGTCGGTGTCGCAATATTTCACGCGAGGGCCCTCCGCCTCCAGATAACTGTACAGGAGGAGACGGGCTTGACTGGTTACCATTGCGGCTGTCACAACACTCGTGAACGGGGAATTCTGGAAGCTCTCCTCTAGATAATTCCAATCTACGACGCAAACATTATCGGTGGCGAACAACACATCGTTTACGTCGACTGCCGGATTCGATAATAACTCGAAGTACTCCTCTGTTTTCTGTAGAATCGAGCACTGCGGCAAGTTCTCGTTCTGCGAAAATTTTCCCTGTAACAGAAATGGAAAAAATATTTTCATATTTTTTAAATAGCTGTATATATATACATATAGATATGTTACTTTAAACCTATTATACTAACCCAGAGGCAGTTAATCGATGTCTTGCCTATGCTGCGTAAGCCCGCATTATATTTGATGTTGGCTACATCAAGCTGAATCCCCTCGTGCTCGTAAAAGTTCTCTACGTACTCCTGAATTTCTTCAGGAGTGTTCACATTGGGAGGGAACCCCGAGGCTTCGATTTTGATTTTTAGGAAAGCATTGATATACTTCGTAAAGAGTCCGTTGTCGCCCTGCTGTATGGTCTCGTACTCCCATACCTCATACAGCCGGACAACTTTATAGCCCCGGGCCAATGCCGCGCTAATTTCGGGTGTACAGTATGTCCCCGTAAGCGCGCGGTCATGGTCAGCATGCGGACAGCTAACTCCTAGCTCCTTGGCAGCACAGGTCCGGCAGAGAGGAAATAGCAACTTCCCGTTCACTCTATACGGCAGAACGGGGTACAGTAACTGCTTGGGTGGAAGAATTGTTAATTTTACAACACCGTGGATCCCGTCTAAAGAAGGGGGTAGATCCTGCCCTAGACGAATCCGGGGGTGCCCTTTGAGAAATATGCCGGACTTACATATTTTCGGGTACAAAGAGCACACGTCGTAATACTTCAACCCTTCCCCTACCTCCTCCTTCGCCTTGTAATACTTGCAGAACACTTCCGTTCTGCCGCCATATAGCGCATCTCGAGGCTTCAGAGGTTCGTGGATGTCTAGCGATTCAACGTACGCTTTGATGTCTTTGTCATTTGCACAAAGATTCTTAAATTGACATTCCCACGTTTCGATGATAGTATATTTCCTGTCCGTGCCGGTACTATCATCGCGGTAGGTTAACCCACGCAGATACCCCATCTTCTCTTGCGTTGATGAGTAGCGCATGTCCATGGTCTCGAAATTTCTCATCCCCTGTATCCTCGCTGTACGATTTTTGAAGCATACAGGGCAGCCATGGTAATAACCTGTAACAATATAATGAAAGAAGAAGAAAGAAAAAAAATTAATTCAGCGAATAAATACATATTAACAAAGTATCGGTAGTAACCCCTCTCCCCCCCCCTTATTTTATTTTATTTTACTCGCGTAAATACTAACACCCGTGGTATTCGATGATTGCTTTCGAGCCATCGGACCATTTATCGGTATAACCGTCAACTTTGTACGGTCCTATGCGCTTCTCATTGCCCTGTTCTGCCGTATGAATCTGCACTTTGTGTTCCATCTCCAGGTATTTCATGTACTTCAACGCCTGCTTTGATTGACGGTCGGCGCCCGGTACCCTTGAGGGGGTATGAGGCCTAGGAGGTTCTTTTTCAAGTACCTCGTTCGAAATAACGTCATCAGGCCTGATGCTATGGTGACGCTTTCAGTAACATCAGTACCCCCTACACTCAAGTATAGGCGCCGAAATTGCAGGAGAGCACGCCTGAGAATATCGCAATCTGCCCTGCAATATTTCAACATGGCGTCTCTGAACCGGAAAAGATTATGGGTAGCCCTTTCCTCTTCCCACCATTTAACGAGTTTGGCTCTCTGTTTCGTGTCCATCTCGTTAGCTCCGTAATATTCAAGAGCAGGAAGCGGGCCAACATAATCTTGGTTCTCGGTTCTGTTGAAGAAATGAGGAAAGTACCCTACAGAAACAGAAATAACGAATACATTAATCCCTAACGCTTAAAAACTTAAAATTGAGTAAGAGACAAGAGACCCCCCCCCCCCGCCTTGTATACCTATAAGAGCGAAGGAAAAAATAATAATAATAATAATAATAATATTAATAAATACCTTTGGAGATGTTGTCCAGGCCCATCATTTCCGGAAGTTTAGCAAGAGGTTCGTGGAAAAAGTTCAGAGAATCTTTAAACACAATTTTCCCGTACCTCATCATCTCAATCTTAGCCCCGTTCAAAATTATTTCGGGAGTCCACTCTAGTACTTCGATCATATGTTTCAGAATGAACTGCCCGTCGTACGCACGTAAATTATGAGCCCATACACTTATGCACTCATATTTCTTTTGGGAGAGACCAGTAAGTAGTTGGAAAAAATCAGCTAATAGCTCAGGCCCCTTCTTATTGATAATGTGTTCGCGTTTTCCGCACCCGGCGCAATCAACTGCTGATAAGTCGACTATATCAACATCAACGCATTTCGAGCATTGGAGCTGAACTACACAAAAATTCGGTTCATGTAGCAAGTGCCCTTGAGGAGTGGCTTTTTCTTGCACACATTCCAAGTCAAAAAACACGTACAATTTATCTTTAGCGGAACCCTTTTTTCCAGCTCCCCCTCCCAATGTCTGTATGTAGCATAGATGGTCATAGTTTACGTACTTTTTACAGTTTTGACACGTATGATGGAAGCACTTGTGAGCGTCTTTTCGGGCTAATGAGTATGATGCTCGACAGTCCTTACATCTACGTATTGTGTCACACACAGTACGCTTTTTCTCGAAATAAGGCTGTCGGTGTGCGATGAAACAGTCTTGGCTTACAAAAGCATGGTTACATCGTTGACAATGAACCAGAGGGGCGTCATTATCACGGATGCAGACCTGTTTTCTGTAACATCGTTTACACTGTACAGGGCATCTGTGTTGGTGAACATGTTCGTAAGGTGTTTTGCATGGTCTACACCAGTAGGCACTATCCACCAGGCCAGTGACGGAAGCTACACAGTTAAAATGGCTATGGAAGTAAAGGAGGTCAATGAACTGATCTGTGTCAATCTCCGGCCCCTCGTACAGTGCCTCCTTGCCATCACGGCGAGCGAAAACGGTAATTTTGTAATCGCGAAGATGATTTTGAAATTTGTGCACATCTTCCAGAGACCCCGTGACGGAGGCCGGATCTATACCTGCAGCCTGACAGAGTTTCAAAGCTTCTGCCCGCTGGAGGTCGAGACCTGAGTTAGTTGACCCCTTACATACCCTTTTATAAAAAAGTGTATTAGCCCTTTTCTCTGATAGATCGGTGACCTTGGTTTTAAGAAGCCAAATGGCAGTTACGAGGGCTCGCGGGAGGCAGAGATTGTCATTGTTTCTAATGACAATAATTGAACGTTTAGAAGCGCAAAAATCCTCGTAATTTGAGGTATAATCGCGCTTATTATCGTTCTTCTGACCTACAGGCATATCTACACGCGTAATTTTAACGCTTAAAGGGGTGTTCATGAGGAACTGCTCGTTACTTTGCACAACTCTCTCAATTTGTGCAAGCAACACAGACACATCTAGTTGGTGAGGCTTTCTGAAACTTAACCATACCGGCTTCTGGTCTAAGGAAGAATTTCGGACAGTCACCCCAACTAGGTCAGTATCCTTTGTCCCCTTTTTCACATGCTCAATGAGAGCGCCAAAAACATTATTTAGGTATGCCTGCAGGCCCTCGTCCTCCCCCAAGTCCCTCATCTTAATAGTCAGTATTTCCTGCGAAGTACTATACTTCCTATTAAGTTCTACCGTTGTATTTAAAATTTCGAAGGGAGCCTCTGACGATAATCCATTATTACCTAGAATTAATATTCTAGAATTAATAACGCTTCAAAATTTCGACACTTTGTAACTGAATAAAAAATAAATATTCACCTATGCTAGTCTCGGTACCACCTTGCTGTGTACCCCTAGTACCTGCGGCATTTACCCGTTCCGACATGTCTTTAAAAAAATTTTAAAAATTAAATAATAATAATAATAATAATAAATTTCTATATATATATAAGAAAAGAACTACCGAACCAAAGTAATTTTTTTCATGTACCTGAGGAATCGCTGTCCTCGCTCTCATCTAGATCTACAGGCGTGATCCTATTCCAGATTACCCCCGATGTCGAGGGAACAGGCTCTGTTTTTTTTTTTTTAAATATAGAATAAATTAATAATAATAATAATAATAATAATAATAATAATAATTGCCCTTTCATTCTATCTATAAAACTATTTTAGTTATTATTATCGGGGTTAGGATTCCTATGCCTTGCGTTACGAAACATACTACGTTGAATCGAGGATAGAATTCTTTACCTCCACTGTACAGGTACGTCCGAAAAAGAAAAAAAAAGAAAAAAAAACTTTCATATTTTAATAACTATTAGAATATATAAAATATGTAGGTTCCTTTCAGATAGCTGAAATATACGGAAATTAGTTTTCCCTTTGGTAACTCTTGTAACTAGGGACAAGTAGTTGAAGATACTGTATGCTTTTTTTGCTATAGAAATATAGGTATTTAGAATAGCCTGACGTACATGTAAATAAAATTCGCACTTTTGAAAATATTACAGAAAATGAAGTATCTATGTACCCTGTAGTCAGTTTACGGGTTAATAATAATTTTGGAGAAATCATATAGAAGTCAGAGAGATAAAAACAAACAGTAAGAATATACCGGAAAACAGTAAAACAAGTTAGAAATTTAGTTCTGATTAATCCGGGGCACATTCAGAGTTATTACAAAGAAAAAAAATCTAGTTCTTTTTTTTACTTCTTTTTTTTTACGGTTTACCTTATAGGTACAAAACGCGTATTTCATTAAAATGAGGTTTTATTTTACATATTTTCCGTATATTTCAGACAGTCGCTGCTAAAAAATCCTAACCCTTTAATAATAATAATAATTATTATTATCTTATTTATTTACCTAGAACAGAGGACATTGAAGACCCCGATGTGGAAGCCGTTCCTAAAGGAGGGGATTGACTCTCTTTGTCCTCATTGGCTACGTAAACATAATAATAAGGGAAAAGTGAAAAAATTTACGCACGTTCTATTTTCCATATTTGTTCAACCCTACACGAATAATTCAAGTATTTAACCGTTTAAAAGAAGAAAAAAAATACCTTGGCTAGTACGGGAGGCAGGGCGCGGTTCGAGTAACCCCTCAAGGTGGGCATAGGCGCGCTGCACACCTGCACCTACAGCAAGTGCGTATTGCTCAGACTGCTGCTCTATAAACGAGATAGGTAGGGAAAAAAAGTAAATATTTGGCTGATGTACTTAGGATAATATAATTTAATTATTCGAAAAAATATAGCTTATCTGGCACACCTATGCGTTCGGCTGCCTCACATAAACGGGCTTCCAGCTCACGCTCGTCTTCCTCAACGTTACATTCGTAATGAGGAATATCTAAAAATAATAATTTTTTCTTCGTTAAAAAAAAAAAACGTTCCAATTTTAACCAAAAAATAATTATTTTTTTTTTAACACGTTGAGACATACTTTTACGTTCAAGCCGGCTGGCTAGCTCGGCTAAGGCTTGCTCCTCCTCCTCAAAACCGCCGTAAGAAAATTCTTGGTTGTACTGTTCCATTTTTTCTTTGTTTTTTTTTCCAAATTAAAATCTACATTTCAGATCAGATCAGAATAATTGAAAGGATTTGAAAAAACATGCGGATATTAACGCCCTACTTAAATTATTAAAAACATTTTTTTCCCCAAACTCACCTCAGCTGGAAGATAGCGTAACAAAGCGCGATAGCGAAAAAAATACGCGTCGAATAAAAAATTACTAATACTAGCTATTAGAAGAATAGTGAAATAAAAACTGTAACGCCGCGGAACACTATAGAACGAGGATAATTACTATAGAACGACTACGAAGGACGTTTTTCAGAAAAGTGATGTAAAAGTCTCCAGTACTGTGGTAATATAGATTTTTCAACACTCTAATTTCTGGGGTTTTTGCTGGAACGATTTCCATATCAGCCAATCAAATTACTCTTCAACTAATTGGGGGTACCTAATTTCTGGAAGATTGCTGGAAGGATTTCCAGTTTAGCCAACCGTATTTCAGTTCACCCCATAGGTGTTTTCTTTTCATCCCTTAATTAGATATCCTTATAGGAAAATACCACTTCCAGACGGAGTTAGAAGTCTCTCGATTAGCCTAGATTTTTTCTTCCTTGAATCCTTCCTCTTCAACGATTGGTTGCTGTGAAATCATCCTCCAAAAGGTACTTTATTTTCCCATACTTCATCTAAAGCTGCCATCCGCCTACAACCCTCCCTCTTTCATTCTTTTTTTCTTTTTTTTCACAAATCACCGTCTTAACTTTGTTTAATGTGAAATTGTAACAATGCCTGTCTTTTTCTACATACTGACCAACTGTAACAGCGGGAGACTTCCCGTATCAGTATTCAAAATGGACGATTCCGGTTTTCTCATTGTTACCCTCTGTAAATGGTTGGTTGGCGTGAATTCTTTCTCTAAAAGCTATATTTTATTTCTCAGACTTTATAGAACCTGACCTCCGGTCTTGTTATCCTTTTGACAAATCACCGGCTTAACCTTCTTAAAGGGAAATTGCAACATGGCTATCCTTTTCTGCATTTTACCAAACAGCGATAGCATCTTGGAACAGTGGGTGGGCTACCTATAAGGATTAATTTCGATGTTGTGGAATTCCTGTCCGGAGGTTGTTCCATCCTTTCTTGTCTCCCTAAGAGAGATCACCTATGTTACGGGATAGTACGAGCTAGAATCACAGTTTACAGGTTTTACACGAAGATTACATCGAAAACGTTAATGCATTTGTATACTTCTTTCACGAGAGTATCCGACCATCCTTCCAGATTCCAGAACCTTTTTTGACCTGTTTTCAGCAAAAAATTTTTTCGAAGCCTCGCCCTGACAACTACAAACGTACACCGAAAACTCGTCAGCGTGATATCTAAACGCGCTAAATCAGATTAAGCATATCTCCTCTCTGGGGCTATTCGTGAACTATATAGCTATTTCTTTTCTCACAACTCGTTCAGTTCTCGAACCTAATATGATCACCCTTATTGATACCTTGACCGGCGCCTTAACAATAAACAACGTCGCGGAATTTGAAACTGAAACAGAAACAGAAAACTAACAGCCACACCTGAGAGGTATAAGAGTAAACTCGAATCGTCAGCCTGGCGGGGCAAAAGTAAATTTGGATGTTCAAACTTCACAGGTGACAAGAAAACGAATTACTTACCGTTCATCCTTTGTACCCTGGACCACAGCGAATCTCTCACGGAGCATTCAGTTCTCAGCTAAAATATGCCCGCACATATCGCTGTCTTGACCGGCGTCTTAACGATAAACAACGTCGCGGAATTTGAAACAGAAACAGAAACAGAACTAACAGCCACACCTATGGGTAAACTCAAACCTTCAGCCCGGTAAGGCCAAAAAAAAAAGAAGTAAATTCGAATGTTCAAACTTCACGGTTGACAGAAAAAAAAAAAAAGAAAAAAAACGAATTATGGAACACAGCGAAGTATCCTCCTTTCTCACGAGATATTCAACACTTTCCTAAATACATAACCACACGTTGAATATTACTGAAAATTAAGGAATAATTAATTACATTTTATTTTTCACAACGCCGCTATGGAAAGATACCTGTCTCGTTATTATCATTATCATTATTATTATTAAATCCCAACACAAACATTCAAATTATCCTTAGGTATTATTAAATCTCCCCATACGCACCTGCAAAAAGGAAAATAAATTATACACGTTTAAAAATACACGTGACCCGGGACAACATTCGAAACACGAAAACCCAACCTGTTTGAAAAAACACGCGCCACCCGACCAACATGCGACGCGTGACGACAGAGACCTGTGCTATAAATACTGCGCTCTGATTGGCTGTGCTCAAGTGACGCTCATTGTAGTGATGAAGATGCTCCTACTGGAGAAGAAAACTGACGAGAAGTGAATGTGAAACACAGACCTAGGTATCGGGAAGCTTTTGTATTGGGGAGCGGACAAACATTTAATTCAGCGCCCAAAAGAAAAGTTCTCGTACTCGCTTCGAAAGTTTTAAGTTAATAAGCAAAAAATATCGTAAATCCCGTGAAATTTCTAAAAGTGCCTTTTCATCAACTTGTTTATGCAGTTTTTGATTTTTCCCCATTATCTTTGGTTGAAGGGGGGGGGCTTCTTTTTCTAATTGTCTCTCAAACCGAGCCCTAGAATTTGCCCTTTCCAGCATTACCTCAGAGACGTCGGGGAGGCTGTTAGGGCTGTCTAAGCCCTCTTCCCTTCTGGCCGAAAAACCGGCCTAGGTCGAAATTTGGCGAGTTGCTACGTGGGCTCGAATCCGGGACCTCCGGATTGCGAGACCAACGCGCTATCCATTCGGCCAACCAGACCCCTGAAGGGGTTATTATGTACCTCTTTGCTTTCCGTTTCAATGCCACTGAATTTCGGTGATTAGTGACACATAATTCGGAAGCAATCCATCCATTAATAGGGACAGTTGAATGTTACAAGGCTGTCCAGAGTAATACCATTAATTTAAACTAATTTGAGGAAAAAACTCTCTTTTCACAAGTCAAACCAAAATAATAAATTTTGGGAAAAGTAAAAATAGAAATTACGACAAAATGGAAAAAATTTTATTATCCCGACTTAATTAACTCGAAAGTACCGTTCGTTTTCAGTTTATTGAATTTTTATATCTACTCATTTGTCACAGAAACAATAACTAATTATTACAGTTCGTCGGACTGTCGGTTGTTTCGTACAAATTTAGTCTGTAAATTAACAGAAAATTCCTATAAGACGGTATATTGGTTTTTACCGATTTTTATCGATCATAAAACATGATAATATATCGTTGTACAAGGAGCGCAATTTACTCTTGGATATCTGTTTAGCTAGGTTCATTATTAAAAGTATAGATCGTTCAAAAGAAATATGGATCTTGGATGCGAAGATTACCCTTTAATATCAAAAGCTCACTGAGGTGGACTGAAGCAATAATAGTTGTTTTTTTTTTTTTTTTTCAGTTTGAGGTACGTTCGTATAATATAATAAATCTTTGACGCAGTCTTGATTTTCATAATTTCGAATAATGACAGCGTAATTTAATAATTGAATTCTTTTGAGAAAAGAAAACTTCATATTGACTCACTGTAGTTAGACGGTGGCTTATTTTCCAACTCAAGAAACACAGGTTCTGAAAACGCTAATAAAAGTTATTGACCTGAATGTAAAAAGTAGGTACCTTTAGGATTTGACTATCTGTAACAACCTTGTAGACATATGCAGAGATGCGGTAACTCATTACATCTGTTGCCCGGATTCGGACTCACAATGACCGTTCTTCGCGAAAATAGTCCAGTATGTAAGTTCATTTCTCTGACTTTCCACTTTTATAACACCGCTTCATAAAATACATGCAGTGGTGTAACTTAACGTCAGTTAATTTATGAATCCTACTAACCTGAACTTGGCGCCATTATGATTAATCTCTTAACTCATAAAAATAAATGAATAATTAATGAGAGGAAATTAGATTTAAGAAGTTAACAGACGTTTAAAAAACTGATACAAACTGATAATTCCAAGAATCATTGAAACTAGGGCGTTTGAAAAAGTGATTAAAGAGATAACAAGTCTTAAACCGGGGACCTGTTGGGAAAAGGAAGAGCTGAAGTAAGTGTAATGATCAGTATCAAGATCAATTTACGGTTTTAATTGAAAATTCGATTAGTTACCTATATCTAATTTTAACGACCGCAATACATTATTGAAAAAAAAAACCAAAAAACTTACATTACACTTCCACCATGCTGAACTCGTTTGAAAATTGAAATATGTTAGGTACATAGAAGTTCTCTGCTACTCTGTGGATACGTGGACACCACGTCAACTGAAGCACTAGATTATGCATATGTACCTAATATTAAACAGAGAAAACTCAGTTGATAAAATTGAGCAAATAATTATTCTTGATGATTTAATATACTAAATGTAGAGGAAACGATATATCAGGGATTATAAATTTGCCAGAACTTGAACTGAATTCTCAGAATACCAGCTTAAAATCCATCAGTATCCAAGAAATTTGTCTAATACTTCTCTGTTTTTTTTTGTTTTTTTTTTTAAATAGATACCTATTCATGTGAAATTATGTGTCAAGTGCCAACTATGCCACGTGCCCCTATAATTAACTCCTCGAGAAAACAGATTTCGTAGACCTTCATAGTAATTTTAAAATTGTTTTACTATAATGCATTGCGATCTACTTATAACAATTTTCTTCAAGCAAGCCTATCGTTCATAAAATCCTATGTATATTGGTTAACGACATCGAACATAATTTGAGAATTCAATAAGTTTAATTATTTTAATGTTCAGAAACTTCAACAACACTATAATAATTTAAAAAAAATATTGCCATGTAAAAATCCTTCTAACAGAGAAAAACTGCGATTTAGTGAAACAGAACCAAAATATATTCTACTGCTTTACACTGCTCTTAAATTTATAGTTTTTTCTTAGTTTTTATAAAAAATTAATTACAAAAAGTGATATTCGAGAAACTATAACTCGTGGTTCCTTTGAGCACTCAGTAAGAGAAATTTTCAGGGAAGAATTCATTCATTGTAATGTTCCAGGGAAGGAAAATGGAAGAAGAAAACTAAAATATCAATAAGTTATTATGATGAGTACTTAGTTATCAGTCACGTATCTAAGAATTTGGGAGGAAGATATCTCGTGTCTGGATATAAGAAAAACATACGAGCATGAGCGAAAATTGCTAGAATGAAGAAAACATTTTATTTTGTATGCTCAATGGCGAATTTATCCCAATTTCTCTTTAATAGATACGCTTCTAAGTAGGTCCCCGACTGATGTGTTTGGCTTCAGTCACAAAATTGATTAATTTTGACACCAGTCACGCCCGTGCGACCATAAGCTTCAATCACGGGCCTTCATTTCAATATGAGTGCTATAAAATTACGCATTAACGTGTAATTATGAACTAATTTTTCAGCCACATTCCAAAATTGCTGTTTGTACCGTCTTTCATCAGTCGGGTAGGATCTATAAATACTTACAAAAATTGAAAATGAACTATTCATATTCAATAAATACACGTAAAATCTATGAAAGACAGTTTCATTATTTCGTTTGGATAGAAGAAAAAGTTACTTAGAAATTAAAGTACCTGTTTAAGTTAATTCAATAATTGTATCAAGGTATCTAGAGAATTCAAAAGCTCTTCTAATTACCCACTGTTTCAGGTCTAGTGGGCTCAGCTCAACTGCGATTGTGTAATCTATATAAACGGTAACATCCAAAATGAACAAAACTATATGGGATATAGTGCTCATGGATGATGCCATTTACGTAGTAATACGACTTTATGAACTATGAATTTATAGAGGTTTCACAGGTACCTGATACATTTCTACAAGATTTTTTCGTCTATCATATTCTACCTACTTAAAATGAAACAACAAACAAAAACAAAATACATACGATTATACCGATGGTACATTCTTACATTATAGTACTATTTGTCTTTAATAACTTTATTATTCACAATGAATTAGGACGATTTTGTTTCTTAATAATACTCATTGCAGGCACATCTTCTGTAGGAGGCGTTTCCACCAATACTTTTGAGCAGTTTCCATTCATTTCTTTATTGGTATTTCGTTTTATAATACTGTTTGCTTTTACTGTATCTAATTCTAAATGATCGCCTGAAATTACAACACTAGATTTAGCGAAGAAACAAATTCAACTCACCGGCGGAGAAACATGAATTTTGTATTACACATGCATCGAAACAACGGTTTAACAGTCTCATTTTGCAGATTGAAAGTTCACGTTATCACGATAGATCGCAGCTGCGTTTGTAAATGCTACGGCACATGCGCAGAAGACTCTTTTCAGT
>JAJSSI010000097.1:0-62613 GCA_031841125.1 Acanthococcus lagerstroemiae | reverse complement strand
ATTGAGTTGAACGACCCAACATGTGCAGTTGACATGTTTGACTCGGAATTTCATTCGAAGCCTCTTATTGAGCCTGCTTAGGTTCTATCTTTCGAACTTTTTGGGTCATCGCTGATCGATACGCTTGACTGGGTTCCGCATTTGCGAAGAGCTTAAATATTGAGTCTTGGAGGGGAAGGGAAATACCAAAAATCGTGGTCGAAATCTCAATTTGTAGTTTGAATGTTACGTACCCGCTTAAGGGGAATGAGCTTAGAGATGCTATTCCAGGTATCTGAAAATCTGAGAATTCCTTAAAACAATCCCGGTCCATGATAGCTCATGCCTGGAAACAGGCGAGGCCCCAAAATATACAGTGAAAGAAGAAACAGGCTCTAAATTCCACCACATATCGGAATTGAGGTTCATCGCAATCTAAGTTCGCTAAAAAATCTCTCGCGTATTCTAATCACATGATAAAGTTTAGTTCGGCGAGTTACTTTCTAGTGTATCTTCATTCCCCTGACTATCAGCCAGGCCGTTCTCGGCCAATACATCCTCGGAGAAAGGACTGCTGCCAATATTATTTCAACTCTCAGCATCGACGTATAATGTTGGACATTTTGCGCTCTTACATTCGCCGCTGTTCTATAGGAGAGATTAGTTCCCGAGATTTCAAGTCTATCGAGTTCAAAAGCTAGGCGTCATTTGAAGTCCTTCTTATACTTTGTGGTCTCGTGTCTTGTCAATCACCGAGAAATAATCCGTTCGTATGTCCACGGGTTGTAACGAGCAATGCTCGGCCACACTTCGTTATTCGCGAAGACCGATGCTGAAATTAACATACGTGCATGTGCACGAATAATATACGATATACCGACGACGTGTCCAATTTGTAATTGTCGGCGAGAGTAAACTTGCTTCAGGTTCCCAGACTTTGCTGTGTTAATGCCAGCAGAATAACAGCCCATGTTATAGTAAAAATGTTACATAGTTTCTGATTATCGAGTGTACACGATTAATTATAGTAACGTAGATGTATATTTTGTATTTTTTTTTAAATCCTCGTAGTGCAAATAATAATAACATATTTCGTAATTAGGTTAATTACTCGAATGATTCTGCCTTGTGTACATGCACCGATGCATATTATGAACGAGCGTGTGCGCAGAATCTCGAGTGAGGTAACTGTAAAAATCTGAGCTGAGGAGAATAATGCATTTTGGTCGAGGAATTTTCTAGTAGATCATCGAGTTGGATCCGTTTGTTGACGAAAATACGAAATTTGGGTTTGCTCCCGAAATTACTTGGGATTATATAGGTAACAAGTGAGTTGATTACTCGAGTATGGAAATCAAGGTGGCTCATAGCATTTCAGGCTTTCAGGAAACCTGCAATCAAAATCGGCTGACAAAATGATAGTTTTTAGGCAGACATAGTACTTTTCCAAACTATAAAATTTATACGCAGTGTATGAACCAAAAAGTAAGAAGCCGTGAAGATTGCCGAAGAGAGGACGGATGAAGCTATTGGTTATGGCAGTTGAGTGGTGCATACACGCAGCTAAGAACCGGAATAGTTTGCGGGGGAGGTGTGAAAGATAGTTGTTGAGCGTCACCGTGCCCTCGTGTAGGGTGATTGATCTAGAAAGACGCAAACAAAGGCCTAAAACTTTTTGAAAACAGCTTATTTCTGTAGTTTGAAGGTAACAGAATGAGGAAATCTGCGGAAAATTTGATCAATCTGGAAATACGCCTGGTTACCGGAAAACATAATTGTTAATTAGCTTCTTATGTATTTTTAATGCGATCCCGTATTTCCAAGGATCTGGCAGTGACGTTGGGTGTTCATTCAACTATTCAGCCTCTCAACTAACACAAATTTTTTAGGCGGTGGATTCTCGTCTAAGCTGGGTAGTTCCAATAGACTTTATAGGAAACGGAGTTCTTTTTTGACAATTTCTGGCCTATTGAATTGTAGATAGATTATTAGGTGTCTGTATCAAAGGAACTCCCGTGTGAAGTACCCCTTCACTGTGAGAAACATTAGCACTGCGAAGAGTAAAGTTACTTGAAAGGTGACCTGAAGTTATAGAGGTGTTGGACCATGCTGATCTCGATGATCCTCTTAGCGAAAATCACTTATAGGTTTACCAGATCACTCGGCAAATTTGAGGTGCATGACAAAAATCACGAACGTTTGTGACGTGTAAGATTCCTCTTAATCAAAATCATGTCGATCAGCAAGAGCTCTTGGACATTATCATATTATGATAGCCCAGTGATCGTTGTATCTTAGCAACTTCGCGATGATTCTCAGAACCGAAATAATGCCAAAGGGCATCAAGTAATTTGAATAACATTTTAGGACGCCTAAACATCAGCTTAGGTGCATCACAGTGATCACAGATCTAGTGATCTTGCGATGATCCTGTTAGCTGTAGTTCGGCTGATGCGTGAGATCAATTGGAAAATTATGCTCGGGCACTATGAAAGTAATGGATGATGGGTGGACCTTACTTATACCGATAATCTTCTCAAGATCAGTGGGAAAATAATACTAGGTCTGTATCAGAGGATGATGGATGATTGGCTACTGACAATAAACTCAGCCTCATGTCCGCGAATGCATTAGAAAAGTGAATTCAGATCATTGCCGAGGCCACTTGATTGAAGACTTATCTCACGGTTACGTTGAGATCACGATCTGAATGATCTTTACCAGATCGTACTCGTTGCTCGTTTGGCAGTTACACTGCTCTGTGGCAACCACTCCGGGAGCTGCATCAAGTATGAGCTTCGTAGTCGTCCAAAGAAGAGGAACGTTATCCGAAGTCTTTCTGCTGTCTTATCTTCGTCTGAATTGTCCATTTGGCTATTTTGATAGCTAGTTGATGGTTGAAGCTGTCTGGAACGGATCTCTGGCGATTCCTTTCTCCGCGTATATCCAAGTCAAGACGTGCAAGCGTATCACGTCACTTTCTGTATCGACCCCGTAAACCAACAAACATCGTTTATCATGCAGCCTTACTAAACAGACGCACCGAAATTAGGCTTCCGTAACACTCCTCGGGCGGTTAATCGACTTCGACTATGTGTTGCTGGAAAGCCGCCTTTAGCCTTTTTTCTTTCGCCTTCTTTTTAATCTCGTGCCGTTGACAAGGTCATTATGTATCAAAGTCTATACGCTACACCCGTTTAGCGTGTTACTATTTTTTGGCCAGACGCGATGTTGAAAGCTGGCCAGACACCTACTACTTCTCATCTCAATTAACCGGCGCTGCGGCTGTTTCTTTTCCATCTCTCGTTTGCTAGCTTATAAATCGAGCGCTATTTCTCCACGCATCATATCGTTAACAGTAAATCTACGTGTGTACCTGGATCTCGTTAAACGTTTCGCAATCGAAGAATGCGAGTCTCTTTTTCTCGCCTTTGCTAATTAGCGAATCCGAGAGGGAAAATGACGACGAATTTCGTCCAAAAAGCAAAAATTAGTTAGCATGACTGTACCTCGGCTCGCGGTTAATTTAGTTTACGAGACACCGCCTGTTAACGAAAAATAAATAGCGAGTACACGGCATCGTTTAACCTATAAAAATTGAGCAGCGATGATTTACGAGTGCGCTACTTACACGCCACTTTACATATATACGCACACGCAGGGCAGGCAGGCAGGCAAGCAGGCATTCAGGCAAACCGTGAGGCAGGCGATTCATGGTGTGGAAGTTGGCCAATTTCCACCTCGCTGAAAAGAAATGTAATTAAAATCGTTGGATGTATCAACTTGAGCTCGTTTCTCTCTTTCTCTCCCTTTCTTTCTTTTCCTCCTTTTAATTAGTTAAAACGCTGACTGCGTTTTCTTTACATACGCAGGTATAATATTTTGTTCGGTTGTGTATATAAGTGTACGATTGAGTACACCTATAAGTATACCTTGGAAGCACGTGTTTGTGTGAGTGCGTGATGTACGTGTATATGTGTGTGTACGCGCGCGTGAGCAGCGTCTGCACATATAGCTGCGGTACAGCAGTACTGCATACGTAATGTACGTACGAGTACTTATATTTTTAATATAACAATTAATTAATTTTATGCGGCAGTTGAAAAGTTGTATTTCTGGTTTGTTACAGGTGGTTTGCTCCGGGGTATTTGAACTTCGTTTAAAGTCTTTTATTAATGAGAATGGCAAGGATCACCTAGGGCAGTGCTGCAGCGGAGAGCGGAACGGCCGTTGCACCGGGCCCTGTCGCACCTTTATTAAGGTCTGTTTGAAACATTTTCAAAATCAAATCGACCCGATGTCCGCGTGCACCTTTGGTAACATCTCGACGCCGGTGTACGACGAGAACAACGTCCACTTCATCGACGTGCCGTCGAAGAACGGCTCCTCGTATTCGAATCCCATCCGCTTTACCTTCGACTTCTCGTGGCCGGTAAGTTCGTTTTCATCATTTTACTAAATAGTTCTTTTATCGCATTTTCAACGTGGTCTTCAGGTTGGCTGAAAACTGCGGTTCGCTTGTGGAGTATAGTGCGATTGCTGGCTCAAGTTGTGAGTGGGAGTCTCTGCCTGCTGAGGTTCCGGGACACACTCAACCTCATCATTTTCCGAACTGATAACCTGCTCCCCTTTTGATAGAAAGCCGCTGAGTGAACCTTGAAAAATCGCAAGTTGCCGCTGATATCAGCCACACCGAGAGATAGTCAGCTACGTAGTCCAGCAGAGACAAACAAAATAGAAGTCTAATTAGCAAAGAGGCAGTTGTGGAAGACAGATCGGCAGCCAGTCAAAGTCACTCCTTTCCCCGCCAGAAAAAACGAGAGTCCACATCCAAGATTAATAATTTAGAAGTTCGAGATCACCCCGGCATTTTATGTTCTGTATCTATGCCTAGTATGTCTTTGTGCCGACTTTCTGAATCCTGTGCGGATTCATAATCGTGTCTCTGTTTGGTGGTTCGTGCTCCAAGTTATGGCAGACGCGTAGTGTAAGGACTTTTCGACCGATAGGCAAGCGAGTAGAACCGCCTCTTTGCCACTGGAAAAAGCGGAAGTCTAGATCCAAAATCAGTAAACTGAGTGTTGAGATTTTCCCTGCTCGCTGTATCCTTTGATACTCTCGGTGAAAGAGTCATGTTTTTGGTTGCAGCATCCCCCAAGATCGGTTCTGTAATAGAAAAAAGTGCAAAGTTGGGACAAAATTAACCCGTGTCCCAAGTAGGTTGAATTTATTATGATAATTAAAGTTGATTTTGGAAGGTTATAAAGGTCATTGATTCAATTTCCGTGGTCTTCTTTGCTTTTCTCTCTCAACGCATTTGGCTCCACAGGGCTACTTTTCAATTTTTCCAGTTTTCCAACGCCTTGTGAGGCCTGAAGAATCAAAGGAAGGGGATAAGGAACCCAAAAATGAATTCTTCGACCTTTAAAATAACCTGTTCAAAATGGAAATATTGAAGACCTTAAGTGATCAAAATCAATATTAATTCCCGTAGAACTTCGATTCGAGTACACTGACCAAGCGTGGATTTATTTGAAAACCCTTAAAATTTGACTTGATTGATTACTGCAGAAATTTGTGCTGGCAAGCACGCGCTGTAGTTCTCGATGACTGTGCCTCTAAATACGAGTATCAGTCCTGGATCCTTGTCGCTGTGTCTAAGTCGTGCCTACCTCGAAATATCGATCATAAATGTGTCTGGTCCTTCTGAGTAGCATGTGCCAAAAGTTCATATAAGTATGAAGGGGACTTTTTTCTTCTCTCGGCTGTTTCAAATACTTCCCTTCTGGCATTCCTAGTAGGTATTGCATTTAATTGTAGCATTTGATTCAAGTTTTAAGCAAATTGGTACTTTGCCACTTCAAACTTCAATTTGCAACAATTTACGCGGATTACTATTTTGCTTTTCTTAGAACTTTCATATAATAATGGTGAATTGTTTTCCCGATTGCGACTATTGCTAGGATCCAGGTTCTATGCAAGCGTTTTGCCAATGATCATTTTATTTACTACAAAATTACCGCAAACACAAATAGTGACTAGTGAGATAACACAGATATTAAAGTGGGGAACTTTAGAAGTACTCAGTTTATTTATAATATCATACAAAAGTGAGATAAAATTGCTCAAATTGAAGCTTGAAGTTTCTAATTTACGAAAATCGAGTTTACATTCCTTAATATTTTTAATTTTTAAAATATGAGATTCCGAACAAGATGTGATAGTTTCTTATGGGAAGTTATGTGTTAAAAAGTTGTGTACATTTTCTACAAAATACAGGCTGCAGCTTACAGCAGTGACATTACTGTGATAGGTGATAATGGATATAACTGACGTCATAGGTTAATTTGTCTCTTGATCAACTCGTGATCTGTGAAATGACCATACATCGCGATACAAATCAAACACTGATCCGAGATTCGTGATTCGGATCACTTTTGATGCTCGTATCCCTCATCCGTGATTCAATTCAAAATAATAATTAGTAATTTTTAATTGGAGTCTGTAGTTGAGTGATTTTGTCCACTCCTGCTGGTAGGTAGGAAGAGAACGCTCCTAGCCAATAGCGATATTAAATTATATTTTCGATAGTCAGTGTTGCAACTTTGGCAAATTCCAAATTTGACCAAGGATTAGCTCTAATTTTTAATGATAATGAAAAATGAATAATATTTTATACTATCCTGACTATATTAATGAGGGAAAAAAATTCTAAAAAAAGTCGAGTGTGCCCAAGGACACTCGGCACACCTGGCAGACGCGCACAGAATGTCGATCAAATGTACATAGTTGTTGAGAAAACTTCAGAGCGTACTCGTGAACGGCGGAAATGGAGCTAAAACTTTAGAGGAGCTGAAGCTCCCAGTGCCTAAAATAACTTTATAGAAATCCAAAAAATCATACCCCGTCCCCCCTTCCAAAAAAAAATTATTTTTCTCGGTAATACTTCCTGTGTAAGAAAAAAAGTCTTACTGTATTCACATTCATATGCGGACTTGGATATTTTGCTAATGAAAAATTTGCGCCACTGACTGACTAGATATTTTTTGGGGAAAAAGAGTAAAAAATTTATCGATCGGTTCGCTCGCGATTTACCTTATTACACTGAAATAATTTACGTCTTTAATTTTAATATTATTTTTTAAATAAAAATTTGGCGCCGTGGCTTCAGTCTAGTCAGCTTTATAGGAAATCTGACTCTGTTAATATTAATTTTAAAAGAAAATTTAGGGAGGCTAATTTTGAAACCGGTGGAGGGGCAAAGTCCATCCAGCCCCCTTCTATTTCTGCCCCTGCGTGAACAGGGATGGTGAATACTTTTGTACTGAAGTACGACCACTGTTCGTAATATCATGTCGTAGAAGTCACAATTTTTACGAATTTCACGGTAAATCTTAATTTCATTCCCTCTTCTCGTCCTCTCCCTCGGTATACACTTTCCTTATCAACCTCCGTGTGCAACCCTTGGCTCAAGTCGAACAGCGGGATGTATCGTGTACACAATTTTAATTAAACCTCGCTTCCAGACTGGATTCCATCGGCCGACGCATTCGACGGCGTATAATATAATTTACCGGTAACGAACGACGAAAAAAAAAACATAGTGGAAAAAATGAAAATGGATACGAACGAACGTCGAGAAATTTATCGGGATACGTTTTGTTGGTTGGCTAATTAAAACGATATAAACACTCTGTTACCCCTGCGCGAGAGGGTGTAATTAAAGGCCTGTGAAAGGCGTGTTCCGGTGAGGGAATTCGACGTTTAAATCACTGGGTGGTCCCGCGGGGCGGCATCGCATATCTCACACACCGGTGACTCATCATCGCGCGTTCAAAAACCGGAAAAGAGAAAGACAAAATAAGAAGGCTTTTCCAGCCGCTGCTGCGATACTGGGATGCGATGATCGGGGCAGTAACTAAAGTTTTCGGATGCATGGAATAGGTGTCATTTTTACTACCGATTATTTCGACGGATTGAAAAGAAAAATAGATCCAGATTTTTCCGTTTTTTCTTTTCGGTTTTTCCCCCTCTTGTCGGAATATTTATTAGGTCAGTCGTGTCACCCGAATTTCGAACGTTTTGACAGTGACAGACGCAGACCCATTCCTGCGCAAGTGCTCAGCGCGATCCGAAATTCGTCGTCCGCCCAGACGATCGCAATCTGCCCGTAATTTACTGAATTCTCCGCGTCTGTAACGATTTATACGCGTATAAATTATGCCCTCCTCTCGCTCTATCTCTCTGGTTCGTGTAGATTATACGTATAATATTGAATTTGGCCGGTACCGGCGAACCGGTTCCCGCGGCGTGTTTGTCATTAATCAAATCGAATATACAAAATAACATCGCTTCGATGACAAACGAACGTGTACCAGGACTACGAAATTCGCTCGCATGGCAAACGTCGAGTCGTGCTCTTGGCTTGTGTCTTATACCTATATCTAATTAACCCTACCTGTCAGATTAGTGCAGTCCATGCTCCTTCCTCTCTAATCACTCTGTCTTTCTTCGGATCAACCGAACCGATCCGATGGTCCTTTCTCGTTTGTCTTGCCTAGTCCGTCTGGCTTCTCCCCCTCCTCCCCTCATCACTTGTGTATGTTTCTTAAAATGAGATTGGTTCTTGTGTATAGCCATGCACATCGCTCTGCAAACTGCTATTCGCGAACATGTGGCAAACTGAGCATTTCCGCGTTCGGTAAACACGACAAGGGGCGACAAAGGTTGCTGCAGGCGATTCGCGATTCACGGATCGCGGCTGACGCCTTTTTAAAACACTTCTTCGCCACCCTCGCCTTCCCCTCTTCACTGTCGACTATCAAACACTTAAGGGATCCGTCTTGGGATCTTTGGGATTTGATTTGATTCTTGTTTTTTTCTAACTCCCATATGGCTTGTTTTATTTCCGTTTTTATCGCCCAGCAAGGATCGTGTATGTGTATGCGCGCATGTTCTTGAATACCTGTGCGCGATCGAAAACGACAACCTAATTGAAAGAAAAGAGCAGTTTTTGTAACCTTCATTTCTTTCTCCTTTTTTCTCCCTTTCATTAAAGCTTTCCGCTAAAACTGTACACGAATAAAGATATAAATTACATCGAAAAAAAAATGTATACATAAGCGGTATGTATAACTTACGGCTCGGTATCGGGGAAGGTAGTAATTATGACAGTTCAAAAATAACTCCACTTAGGTCCATAAATACAGGATGAGTGCCAAACCATGAACACGCTGGCCGTGCGGCTCAGAAGCTCAGACAGAAGCCGCACGTCTATGCAAGCGGACGTAATTTCGTCGTAAAATTATATCAAGTATGGCGGGAAGGGTACGAGGCATAAGCGAAATGATTTCTTTTTTCTACATTAAAGACACGTCGTGCATAATTCATTCTTTGTTTCTTTTTTGTATTTTTCCCCTTCTTTTTTCTTTTTTTATTTTGTTCTTACATGTGTAATGCGAGCAGCGAGGCTGATGAACTCGACAACAGTGTGAAAATTTTGAGTATTCGAAAAGCGCGGGGGATGTGCGACATGCAGTACAAATTTTTTCTAATTTGCCAAGTATTTTGGGATCTCGGTTGGTTCGCGATGGGCCAACAGTGTCGATCGGAAGAGATGTAGGAGTGTCCGAAAGGAAACGTTCGCTGTATTCAATAGATGATGCGCTGCGTGGTCGGTTTGGCCATGGTGAACGACTTCGGAAAATAATGTGTCACCTCGACGGCATCTATTCTGCAATAATTTTCGAAGTAGAAGGGTTTATAAATGCTACATAGTAGTTGAAAAGTTTGCGGATCTTTGGCTTTGTAAATATTGAGAAAGTTGTAATTCTCGTCGCATATTATTTGCATGTACTGTCTTTGAGATGGTACTTTTGGCTGTGTAAACGGCTGCGATTTTCAAAAACAACAGTAAAGTCCTGTTATATTTGGCTGCAAACTCCTCTACTGCTTCTGCTTGACCAAGTACATGTCTTACCGTTGTTGGTTGAACGTGAGAGCTTACTCGATCAGTTGCTTGAGAGTTTAATTGACCCAGTGCAGGCAATTCAACTCCTGATCAGCTAATGACAGTTCGTGCCTGTTTAGAACTCCTTGTATGGAACTGGTCAGCTTGGCATCGGCATCGACCAGATTGGTTTTATTGTTTTTCACATCCTATCGTTCTAGAGTTGTCACACAGTAAAGTAAATGAATACGGCTTATGTGACTTCGAGCTAGGGTGCATACAGCTAGTTAAGGTTCTGTGTTAGATGTGTCTTGTCCTGAAGATATACCTTATTCTAGTAAATCCATGAAGCTTGTTGAAGCTTTTGCCTCAAATTCTGTTGGAACTTTAACTCATAGGATGCGGCACTTTTAAATTGCCCGACTATAGGCCACATCCGCTGTAAAACTTTTAACCGATAAGCTGTCCTGCATCTTAAGTATCTATCGGTTGTCATTTGCGATAGTAGCGATCAACTTATCTCAAATGGCGGAAGGATTCTGTATGTAGTCGGTGTCAAAGTTAACACTACAGCGTTTAGGGAGTCCAGAGTCACTGCGCACCCTCGTGATTAGCTTAACATTTGGTTTTGTCTTTTCAGTGTTTTCATTCATCAACAGTGGAGTCGAGTGTTGGACAAAACTAGTTTATTTGGGTTCAAAAAATTGTAATTTAAACAGTAGCAAATTGCAAATGCTTTTCCTCGAGTTCACTTTAAGAGGGTTTCTGTGAGATAAAATCGCCCATGGCCTTGAAATCTGAAATTCGGAACCGCTGTAGCATAGAGTATGTACTTTTATTCTCGGCGTAATAACGATCGTGCTCGATCAAGTCGATTCATGATGGATTTCAGTATTATATGTTCGTAAGTAGGTACTAAGTAAATATCAATCAAGGACCTCGAGTTAAACGAGTTTGAGTGTATTTAGACTTGTTTTTCGAATTTCCGTTTTTACTCACATTTTATGCTAATTAATGGTATTTGTAGACCCGGTATACGTAACACGTTTAATTTTATAGAGCGATCAATGTCGAAGTGTTCGATACTCTGGTCGAGGGTGAACGATCGATTTTGCCGATAGTGGGTCTGATTGGTGCGAAATTTCATAAGAATTGTGCAAACTGTGGACATATGAGGGGTCTAGGTGTCAGCAGGACAAGTTCCAAAAATCTAATTTTTTTTAGAAAACACGAAAACCGGATTCTCCCCCCCCCAAAAAAAAAAAAATTTCCAAGTCATCCCTCACAGGTTTGAAACATATTCCCAAGTAATTTTTTTGATAATCCGCCCCTGGGGCTTTGGGACCACAATATGTGTTGGAACATGTCAATTTTGATTGACTCCAAAGCGATCTTTTTTTGCGTATTATTCTTGTGAAAGCGTGGAGTATTACTGACTATAATGCTTACTGAAATCGAAATTGCATTGTTGTAAACTAGTACCCCTTCATTTTGGTCAAAATTAAGATGAAATTCCGAAAAACAAAAAAACACTCGAAATAATAATGAAAAATTCATCCAATCAACGACTACATAATTCTGTTATCATTACAACAGCGTAAATTGAGAATTTTTTACATAATGCAACTTCGATTACAGCAAGCAGCCAGCTTAAAATGTGATCACCGAAACCCTAATACCGAAAACTCGGATCCATTTAAACATGTCACTTTTACCTCCAACTATGTAATCTGAGGGCCTTCTTTACACTGAAGAAATGAATTTCTTAAAAATCTGTTTACACCATTCGATTCGGCTTGCAATGCTCTATCCAGTACCGTGCTTAGCTCGATTTCGTGAAATTCGGATCGTGTCTTGTTTGTACCTAGACCCCTCGTATAGACCAATAATTTTGAGATTATAATCCCCCTTCCGAACTTGACTAGGTTCATAGGCACCGACTAATGGAAAATATTTGGGGGGGGGGCAGAATCGAAAGTTATTACGGTTCTTAGGAGCGGTCGAAAATCTCTCTCTTTGAAAATTCGAATACTCGTGTTCCATCTGTTTTGGTGCCAAAATTATACCCTTCTCATGGGTCTGATACTTCGGTATTATCGATTTTATTCTTATTCGTTTTCTCTTTTTTTCTTTTTTGTTAGATTTAAAAATTGATAGTAAAATTTGTTGTACTTTTTCCACTTTTGAGTTGAAAATATTGGGAGGGTCGCCCCAAAGTTTTCATTGCTCTCCCCTCCCCAAAAAAGCCAAGTCAGCGCCTGTGATGCTGCAGCAAAGTTGTATTACTAAGACGCGTTATCTTTTTTGTTCTCTCAGTGAACGATCGATCTGTGGATTTAGGCTTCAGAGCATATCTGAAATCAATCCAGAAATCTACTGCAAATAATTATTGGATATCCGTTGGTATTTTTGAAATTACGGAAGATGACCCGCGATGTAGCACTCCATAGAATGAGAATAGCGTGCCGGGTCAGTCATAGTGATAGTGGAACTTCAACTTGGTATCAGGACTGAAGCGCCTATTGGATTTGGAAGGGTGACTCTGCCCAGTGTTGTAACAGGATTTCAGCCCCGAAATAGGTCTAAAAGGTGACATCAGTCTTGAAATAGAACTTTATACTTGTGAAAACTTTCTCAATAAATTTCACGCTATTATAAAATGCACAAGTTTCCACCTTTACGTCGTCATTTTTTTGAAGCCTCGCATAAGAATCTTGAATTCCAAAATAGTGCCAAAATAAAGAAATAAGAGAAAACCGTGGGTGTTTAATTATTGCTTTCAGTGCGCGTAATGTATTATTTCATGGTACCCTCTTTTTTTTTTAACCCCGCTGTCCAAACAATATAGAAAACAAATTGAGCGAAATTGAAAATATAATACATAATATTATGCCATGTAGGATTGAATTTTGCTATCTACCAATCCCTCTCTCGATGAAAGTCAGAGGTATGTGGTAAGGTAAGCGTGATAAGGTATCGTGTTTTTAGATTTCCACTGATGTTGATTCAGCTCCACAAAGGTTTATGAATTAGTCGGCTGTTAGGCTCTGTGTTGCGATTGAGATCCCGCGAACGCGTCGTTTCCTTGGCACTCTGAACTTGGGCGAAGTATTCAAAGCGCATGGATGGAGAGAGGTGAGTTGGGTCCGATTACAGGATGGTCAAGTGGGGTAACAGTGACGGTTGCTCTCGTTCGAACGGGACACCTTCGAACGATGATGAATTTGTTAGTGATCATTTGTCACTCTTCGATCGCGAAGATCTCCACCACTGGATACAGCGATAGATAGCTCGGCTTCGTGTCTGTAAGCATTCGAATCTCCGTCAATATCACCCCCTTCTGTCGTTTCGTAAAGAGCGAATGACGTGAGAAATGCCGCGTTTTTCGCTCTCCGACGTCGATATAGATTTCGTCGCCTCGACGGTGACGACATTAGCGACAGCGATGGAAACATTAACGCTTAATCCTTCGTGGAAACGCCCCAGTGAGGTTTTTAGAATTATGGCAATCGGCTACGCAGTTCGTCACTCGTTGACAAATCATTTTCCATAAATCTCGAGTGTTTTTGACATTTTGCCAGTGGCTCGAATCCGAATGCAGTCGTCGGTTTTACTATATGAATGTTTCGATGCTCGACGTTTAGTTTGTATATATATTACGTTTGCGTTAGAAGTTTACGCCACCATGATGTACCACAGCTAAAGCTAATACAAATTGTATACTTTGTATCAATGGCATTTGGAATGCCGTGAACGAGGGCCGCGGTCGAGGCAAACACGCATCGCAGAAAATGAGAGAAAATGTGCCGAGAAAAGCGTTTACCGACTGGGCGCGATCGTTAACGGGCGGTAAACGACGTTTTTGAATGCGTCTCCTGTACACACGGATGCAAATTAAGTTTGCCCCTGTCCCCGCGGGTGCATTTAATCGACAATAAATTTTCCGTACAGAGTCGGCGTCGCGATGCGCACACGAGTGACGAGGATGTTTTTTTTTCACTCGATTTTCTCGATTTCGCGTTTTCCCCACATTTTTCTCGCCGTCCCTCCCCTGCCTGCCATTTTACGTCAAGTATCGGTTACATATTCCTGTCTACTACAGAAGATTTCCTATGTGTAGTCCTGTGCCTGGCAGTGGCACCGAGTTGTGTTTGCCCTTCGTCGACGACGACGTGCACTTATATTCGCTCGTTCGTTCGTTCAGCCCTCAGTGTTCGCCGGGTAAGTCTGGCTTGCGATCGGGTGCTAGTTGGGTATAATGTTGTTACCACCGATGAGCGGACTCGGGATACGATGTCTATTCTCAAGTCGAGGGTTGTCTCTACGAGTACAGTTGTCGAAGAAAAAAAAAAACCAAGGAGAAGAAAAAAACGAATTACGAACCTCTCGAACATGGAAGAGGTATTTTTCCCGTGATTTACGGCCCCGAGAGATCGACCAGAAAATAATAATACTCGTAATAAAAACGGAAGAGGCACTCGTGCACGAAAACGATTCGTTTTTGTTTCATTTGTACACCGACGAGGCGGCACAACTGCATAAAAATCATTTAGGTAAGCCGAGGAAACACCGTGTCTATTCGAGTGATATCGAATTATTATTGGGAGGGGGGGGGGAGAAGAGCGAGAGAGTAAATGGAAAAATGATGAAGCAGTCGAAATCGAACTGATTTTCTCGGATGTCATTCCGGTGCTTTCCTATCTGGCCGATGATTCTTCATTAATGTCAGACGTCTCGGCCACCTGTTCTTTTCTTCTCCCGGTGTTACATCTGATCTGCGAAAGACGTTACAGAAGTTTTTTTCTGCAATATTTGATGACGTGTTCTGCGGATGAGACGGATTTAAATTTGCGTCAAATTATTTCTCGAGAAGTTCTGACGTTGATGACTGGATTTGCTGTCTGTTTTCTAAAAATCTGGCCTCCCTCCGAAAAAAACCGAGGGGATACTTCGTCTGAGATGCGAGAAATTGCGGGGTCGGATCATTAATGGTGAGATCTAATTAGGCAGAGACAAACCGACAGAGAAATGAACTGCCAGCTAGACCAGGGTAGATAGATAGGAGGGCAAGGTGGGTAGCCTACCTGAAATCTGAGAAATTGCGGGAGCATATCTACTGTACCAAGATTCAGTTAGACACTTAAACAAGTAGGCGGTCAACAAGATGGACAAGTTGATACATACGCTAGCTTTGCCGGGAAAATGAAGTCTAATCTGGGATCCGAGGGCCAAAATCTCTCCAGCTCCTTGCATTTCAGTTCCAGTATATCTGAGCGTACGCATTAGACAGACGCAGCTTTATTTCCGTTTCTGAAAACATACCGCTGAAAAAGTCTTGAGGCCCAATTGTCCATCACACGAGTTTGCTTCGGTAATTATTTGAGTTACGACGAAGGTGAGGTTGTGTTCATTCTGTGCCGGCCTACAAACCTAATTTTATGTTTATAATTCAGTTTTTGTACTTTTTTAAATTCTTATGTTTTACAGACCATTGACTTCATATATGTTAACCGTTGAAGTGTATAATTTCATAAAATACTTATCAGTTTTCTGCCCATCATTCCTTTGACGAATCGAGGTGAAATTCTGAAAAATCTGCAATTTTTATTTGCCTACACATATTAGGGATTTTCAGCCCTATCGATTGAAAAGAGCATCATATAGAGGCGAAAAACAATAAAAAATCCTGGTTTCTCACAATTCATAGTCATTGGAAGGTGTTTTTTCAGAGCAACCAGGGTGAAACTCGAAAGACAAAAATTAAATACCTCCAAAATAATGAGCCAATTATCTCGTAAGAGGAGAAATCGGGTCTAGAAACTAGTGAAAACTTCTATGAAATTGTATATTTTAACTGATTATACACGTTAGCGGTAACAATGCATGTATGTTCGAGTTTTTTAACCCTAATATTATTCAATATTCACATTATTATTCAAATTTGATTATTTACTCGAATTTAATTATTTTTTAATATTAAGGAATAATTTATGGCTCTCTTCAACCGCACTCTTAGGGAGGCCAGGAGTATTGATTTCTACCCATAACCCCTCGAGGCATTCACCGTAACCGCATTACCAGATGAACCAAAGCAGGAATGGATAATATCATTTGGTCTTTGGATCAAAAAAATTGCGATTTGAGATTACGAAAGGGTCATTAGATTGGTGTTAGGAATGATCGCGATCGTTCTCTAATTTCTTGAATGATGTACAACAAAAATATCGCCAAAATTGGATAAAATCGTGACCTAAAGGTCAAAAAGATCACACGATCGTAATATTTCTTATGATCTAAGAATGTTTTTCCCGAAATAATCTGATGTTTATCTATTAGTGGTGTCAGAAAGTTTCTGTTTAAAGCTTACAAAAATTTTAGTTGACAAGCAATAACGAGGAAAGGAAGCAATAAGCAAATAATATCTCGTAAATCTCGACTTTGAAATCTTTTAAAAGGCATGTTTTTATTAGCTTGCTGGAGGGGGGGGGGCAGTGTACTTTGTACCTTCCCGCGCTGACGTTAGAATCTGCGATGGTTTTATATTTTTCAAAAGTTTTGCTAGTCATTATCTTAGATCACTGGATCCACGATCTTACCCTTGCCTGTCCCTGGTCAAAAGGCGGGTATGGCGATGCGGTTGGCGCGTTCGTAGCCGTGTGAACTGTGTTTCATAAAAAAATTAGTATTTTTAAAAAAGCGTGCGAGAAGCAGTCGGAAGTGCATGTCGAAGAAACCTATAGGCAGCGGTAATGAAATACCGCTCATTGGCTTAAAATCTTGAAAATGAGAACTATATGAGAGAAATTGAAGGTGAAATTAGATATTGATGCTGAAGAATGCCGCGTTATTTTCCAGTTTCATACCGCAGGGTGTCTATCGGTCAAGGAAGTCAAGGAAAAGTCAAGTATTTTGGAGAGTGGTCAAAGAAAGTCAAGGAAGTAAAGGAAGAGTCAAGTATTTTGGATAATGATCATGAAAAGTCATAAATTTTTCATTTAAATTTCCTCAAAATTACTATCACGATTTTTTTTTAAATTACAAGTAAATTTAAAATAACATAAATATTTTCAGATAATTACATATCCTTTTTCATAGTATTTTTTAGTGTTTCCATTTATTGTGAGCCCTTTCCCCCCACCTTGGTAAGGTTCTACGAACAAGATTATATTTGTATGTGCGTAAAACGGTTATGAAAAAAGTGAGAAAAGGTCAAGGAAAAGTCAAGGAATTGGAAAATGTGACCCGGTAGACACCTTGTACCGTGATCTTCTAGGAATACTCGCGGGTTTGAGATCTCGGACCGCTGTGCAACGCCTTAACATCCTCGGACCGCATCTTCACACCTGGCCTGCTAAACGTTCAAACAAACCATCAGTGTCACCGACCACCAACCCTTCTTCGCGTTTCTAGGCAACCCGACGGCCTTATCATAAACATACACGGTGCAGCCAAACAACGATAATACTGAGACCGGAACCATCGACACTGCACACCGGACAAACGCCGTTAAAATGTCCCGTAGTACCATATGGTTGTTCAAAGCGAGAAAAGAAGGAAAAGAGGAGAAAAAAAAAAAGAATCAGGCGAACTAAGACTCGGTAAGAGAAAACAAACTCGGAAATACAGAAATATTCTTCGTACGAGTATATTGCCGCTCTTATGCGCTACTCCGGGAATAATATACAAAATTATCCTCCAAGAAACAGACGACGTTTTCGAAAGTCAACGATAGAGCGAGAGGAAGGTTGAAGGAGTGAGTGAGTGAGAGGGTGATAAAGGCGCCCTAAAACTGTGTACCTTATCTAAAGTGGATGATTCGAAACCGGACGTCGGCTAAGACACTTCAACAGGAAGTCGAACCATAAACGTACAGGCAGACGCATCAGACGTCGCATCGACCAACCCCTCGTAATTGTTGCTCGAATTTCCTGGACGAGCGCACGCAGACACACGGGCGCGATCCAGTTTCGAAAGACGATAATGAAGGGCCGTGCTGGACGACTTACACACGACCAACGACGTATAAGTCTTTGTTTTAAACGTACATATGTAACGTAATTAATTTATATTTTAACGAGAGTAGACACGAATATAATTCAATTACTTCGACGTAAACTAAACCAATCAATCAGAGCTCATAACTTATGCCTACGTGCGTATGATTTACGATATATCTTCGTCGAGATGCGGACGTGGTACAAAAAAGTCGAACTAGTAACCATTTACGTGATTTACGCAACCGATTTACATACGTATATAAATGTACGCGATGTAATTATATCGTTTTGCGGCGTATCGTGTACGATATTTATATTTATACGAAATGTATAGTACATTGCGACACGATTCGTCCGTTACCCACTGACACATGTCACCCATATTCGTAGCGAAAAAGGTCGACCAGAAAATGGCCGACAGACGTGCACGTATAGGTACGAAAGGGCCCCCGTTGCATTGTCTCTGGGTCGCCACACTCGCCGGCCCATCGACGCGGGTAATTTAATCGTCGAAAGCGTTGTTAGCGTAAACGCCACCGAGTGTCCCTTATCGCGGATAAATCATACGTTTGCCCTTGCATCTCACATTGTAATCGTCACGTCCACGTAAAGATAGGTACATCGCTATTTCTTAATATTATTACGATGACGACGATGCCATTCGCCATTATTTATTAATATGTACGCGTATAGAGTCACTTTCAAACGATGGGAAAACTCTTCAGGAAGAGATCAGTCTGCCCGCGTGAACGTTGCGTAAACTCGATCTTATTTTATTGCCTTATTACGTACGAGTGTGTACACAACGCTCGGCGATAACAAATTATACCGACGAAATCGACTTCCTAAGACGCGCAAGGTTTTCTCGGAATTTCCGCGCACAGTTCCACTGCTTTTCGCTTTCGCTGTGTACGCACCTATCGTGTATAGGGTACCTCTTAAGGGGACACCTTACCCACTAGTTCCAGCGAAAGTATTGAGAAACTCTCGTAATTCACCCTCTTGTATACCTGCATCAAAAACTGGAAGTGTACCGATAACATTTATTCTGCAAATTGGTCCTCCGGACCGGATAATACTGTTTGTGGTTTTCTCAGCTTAACCTCAAGCCAATATCCACTTCGCCCTTGTCGGTTTTCTGCTCAGCACTGTGCATCTAGCTTACTACCGATCTGTTTAGCTAGATAGCCAGTCGTTTGTTTGCCTCGGGTGCTAGAGAGTGTTTCCGTCAAGGGAAGGAGGAGGAGAAGGATCGAAGAAACGGAGACTTTGAGAGTAATGCAAGAGCTATACAGGAGACGGTTAGCCCCGTAGAGCGAAAAAGATGGTCCGGGGGGAATTTTCACGGACCCCCGTCCCTCCAGTTCATTTTTACCGACTTTTCGAAGGAAAGGGAGGTATTATTTAAGGATGTAGCCGTAAGCGTTAAAATTCAGGTCTTTTAACTCCTGAAAGTCTGGGCTCGAGGGATTTCCCCCCTCCCCCATCTCCACAGGGTTGGAAACGATTGCTCGGCTGACTAGCCAACGTGTCTCAGATCCTGCCTGACTTCAAACAGTTTTGAAAACAATGGCCCAATTTATATTAGCCTATTTTTGTACATTTTAACTTCCTTCAATACAAATTGTAAAAATGTCTGGAGATCGTTAAAAGGCCAGAAATTATCTATTGTGTGTATCTGTCTGTCCTTGATGTTTCCATGGAAATTTCTATTAATGTATGTCTATGTGTGTGTGCATGTCTGTCCTTCATATTTCCATGCAAAGTTAACAACACTGAGACTTTAGTACACAGTTCATCCGATCGCCATGAGACTTAGGAAGTTGTTATCAAACTAAATTAGAAATAGGAACTATGTGATTCAATTGTAGATAGGAGACTTAAAAAAGGGGTAGGATACATATATGGCATTTGTTGATACTGAAAAACTTTTGACAATGTTAAATGGGATAAAATGTTTGATATTTTAAAAAGGATAGGAATAAAAAGGAAAGTCCAGTTATCTTAAACTTATGTAACAGACAGAAAGCTGCACTAAGAATAGAAGGACAGAAAGGGGAGGTAAATATGAAAAAAGGTGTAAGGCAGGGGTGCTCCTTATCTCCAGTATTATTTAATTTATGCATAGAGTGGGCTATAAAAGAAATAAAAGAAAAATTGAAGATGAGGAAAGATGAACTAATAAGGCATAACTTGAGGCACCCAGGATTAATATCACTCCTGCTAGAAGGAAGGGAGGACGGAAAGAATTGAGTAGGTCGACAAAGATTCCAGTATGTTCAACAGATAAATAATCGAGGATGTCAAATGTAAGAGTTATTCGGAAATGAAAGAACTTGCACAAGATAGGGGGAAATGGGGAGCCGCATCAAACCAGTCGTAAGACTGTTAACCTTATCATCATCATCATCATATCATACTAAACATGTTCTGGTTGTCTTTTGAATTTGTAGAAAGATCTATGGTCATGCTGGATTTTCGTAGGTGTTCTAATGCTTTAGAAAACAGATTCTCAAACCGCATTGAACTTTGTACTTTACTCACTTTGGGCACTCGTACCCATCTACCTTGGTCTTTTTCGTTATCAGTAGGATCACGATTAGGCTCCTCTACACTCTTTATCCCTCAAAATTGGAGTGTGATAGTATCGAACTCACTTAAACCAACTCACTTAAGCCCACGGTCAATAAAATGTAAGAAGTCAAAGAGAAGAACGCTCGAGTCCAAAAATGTAGATATTTCAGCAAATGAAAAAAAAGAATTTTTGTACATTTGAATTATGAACTCAGTTACTTTGGTATAGGTTTTTTTAGGAAGGATTATTTGCTCTCAGATTTTGGTCTTACTGTTTCATGCTCCGACCTGCGAAGTTGTGTTCAGGATTGCGCCCCTCGCCCGAATTCTAAAGCCATTGATATTCTGGCACAAAGATCGCAGCGATGTTCGCGTCCTTAATTGCACGGAAGGTTGACTTCCGTCCTTCGGGTCACATACGAGTTGCCCATCTGTCAACGAAAACAGGCTTGAAAATATGAACGATATGACGACAGAGGGTAGAGAGTAAAAGCGGAGGACCAATGCCCTCGGAGACGATCGTCCGCCTAATGCAACAGGGTCGCGCAGTGGACTCGGCTGTAAGTTATAGGTCGGTGTATAGTATTTCTCGACACGGTGGTGGAAGTTCGCACTTTGGCGCCTCCCTTTTACGACACATGTCATCTCTCGCCCAGCATCCCTTCGCGTACAAACGCGTTTTGACAAACGTATATTACAATTACGCGCGCGGCTTACAATAACAAGAACAATGTAACCAATCACCGCGTGATATCGATTCGGGTATAGGTGACTATGATACTGGTGTCGAAAGGGTGCGATCCACCCTAATTGTAAATATTTTCGTTACTAGTGTAAATTCGGCTGTTGCCTTTTGCGGCGTCGGCTGTGGCGAGGGGAATTTTGGATAACCTGTGTCGCGGTGAGGGACCTCGGATAATGAGGAACCGCGCCGGCGGAACTCGATTAATTTTGAATTTCAAATTATAGCCGTACTTTCCGTATATTATCATCGCGATTACTCGAAATACGGCGGTATGCGAATTGGAAAGAGACCGAAGTTAGCGGAAACAAAAGGAGAAAGAAGTTGGAATACGATATTGTTGAAATGAAAGAAGGAAAGAAAAGGTTTATGAAACATTCAATTCAATTCAATTCAATTCGGCCGGCTAATAGATAAGAAGAGTGTATTAAAATAGTGATTCTCAAATCGCGTTCTTGGTTCTTGGAGTTTCGGGGAAGTTGGTGAGTTTGTTTCGGCTGGGTGCCACTGTCGAATTTGTGGAGAACTGTCCGTACACCTGTACGGGTGTAGTATATTAAAATTGTGTGTAGAAATGGTCTGGACAATCCTATTAGGTCATTCGCACCTACATATACGTATACGTATACGGTATGTGCTTGTGTACGAGGTTCGTAAAAATTTTATTGCTATTCGAGCGAAACGCCCCCTCTCGTCGTATGCGTGTATGTAGGTACGTATGGATGGACATATTTAGGAATCATTGAAGAAGAGTCTCTACTTTGGTCAACGGATTCGTGAGAAATCTCACACAACCGCTAATTGTTCGGCTCGGTCTTCGGTGGCGTGAGCGGAGGGCGACGCGAAAGACGACGGCGACGACGATGATCGGAACTTCGGAACAGGGAAACAAGGTTGCAGTGAAAAAAGAGTTTTACAAGTCGTGTACCCATAGACGAGAGGATCGTTATATAGTAGACTTGGGATAACATCCATACACGCCAGGTAAATGGCGTGCGAGTTATACCGAAAGTAGCAATAAATATACTTTAATGCGGTATTTATAGCGTAAAAATGGGAATATTAAATTCAAACTGGTATTTTTTCTTATTCTTTTTTTCTTATTATTTATTTATTCTTCTATTTATCGTTTACGAGTTATTGTCGACGCTATTTGTCAACTCGGGTGCGTTTTTCGCTACCGGGTTGGCGTACAGGTCGTTAACTACTTACGTACCTATATTTATTGTATACGTATGCCCTAGGACCGCTTCTGGAGTATATATATGCGTGTATCGCGTGTGAGCATGCGTGAGCTAGAGCAGAACAGACCAGAAGAGGACCGAGAAAAGGATCTCTCGAAGCTCTCTTGTGGCCGGCCAACCGAATATATATTGGTCGCAGCGTGCGCGCGTGTGGGAAAATGTAATATATCAACGACGTAGAAAGCTGGAGAAGGTGAGAAAAGGAATTCGATTGCTTAATCGACTGAGAAGGAAGAGGCGAAGACGGAAATCGACAGGTTTGTGGTGCCAGAGCCCGCATCGTTTTGACAGAATCTCTTGCCACCTTGCCAGTCTTGTCGCACATAACGTGTGTGTGCGTTCGTTCGTTTTCTCATCTCAGCTCAACTCACTCCATCTCATGCTCGTGCGATCTGATCTATTTTCCGCAGTGGATAATTATATGGGTCGATTCGTAAAGGTGACTGGTTTGACCTCGACCATAGTTCTTCTTCCGATTGGTACTTTTCACTGATAAACAGAATTGATAGTCGTAGTATGCGGAGCGGATGGTTTGTCTCCTCCATCAGGCCCCTGGTAGTGTATGCCAAAGTGTTTTGAATATCTGTCCTCAAAATTCCGTCAAAAGCGATTCACTCTGTAAGGAAGAAGCATTCTGATACCGCTTTGACGGGATGGAATGTGGTTTATTGCAAAAACCGAACTTCAACCTTACTAATGAGAACATACCTGCGGATAGTTCGTATTGGTCATGCGTACCATGGTAGTGCCAGAGTCTTCTTGTACTCCTCCTGATACGTGTTGGTTTGCTTCGCCTCGGTTATCAGACTGGAACTTATCTAGCAGGTATAGAATGATACCAAGGATCTCAGGACGTACACTCCCTGCCCTCTCCTTTGCTTATTCTTCCGATCTGACTTCTGTCCCCTCTATTGAAAAAAAAAACACCGGGTAGATCGCATGCCTGAAAAATGAAAAACTGAAAAAACCTAGCTGCTCCTCTCCCTCCAAAAAAATTCACATAGAGAAATCAACTGACAGTTGGACATGAAACGGAAAGAGCAAGCGACGTAAAAACCAACAAAACAGTTATGGAAACTGGATGTAGAGAGTGGGAGGATAATCAGCTGGAAAAGACATACAGGCGGATCGACTGATTAGCAGACATTTTCGTCAGACGGACAGAGACGTACATCATGAGTACATAGGAATTTGAAAAATTGGAGAGATTTTGGCTTTCGTCTTCATGTCTGACACAGAGGCCTAGACCACCTAGACATACTGAACATAGGTACCACAGAATTTTTAGTTTTCGAATTCTAGTGCTTGCCTCTTGGTTCTGTTTTTCTCGGCGGTGACAAAAGTCGCAAAGCCGCCCTGTCGAAGATCAACAGAATCCCGAAAGTGCAGGTAGGCAGACAAGTTACCTGTTATCTAGATTAACAGATAGGATATGCAAACAGGTTGTTGGACAGGTAGACCAACAAATGTAGCGGAGAAACGTACCAGGTCACTAGCTGATGATGGTTTAGAAGGACGGGTTCAAAGTGGTTTGGTGCCGAAGTTTGCTGCTTTGGGGGTGGCTGAGCCAAGTTTTCCTGTTTCATGCGATGTTGTTCCAGCATAGTTTCTGAAAACGTCAGACGAAGTTTCAGAATCACGACAGCTGTGTTTGCTCCACTGCAGCAACGCCAGCAGCAGTTTTGTCTACATTCGTAGCACTGCAGATCAAAATCAGATAAACTGCGACAAGAGATGTTTTCGATTGCAGTATGGCACCGCGTACCAAAGATACGATGACAGATGAACTGGTGAAGTGTAGTTGTACTCGTGTTCGTCTCTCCTACAAGGACGAAGACGTCGCTGTCTGAAAAGGCTCTCCGACTCTGTACCACTGAAAATTATACAAATTGAGCTCGTTAATTTTTTAATCACGTTTTTCAAATGGTAACGACTTCTGCGTCTTTACACTTTTTTTCTTCGTATTACGTATACCTGCGGCTATATACAGCGCCGAGATGTTCTTCACACCGAGTGTCATAAAATTATCGCCGCGATCCTTTAAACAGCTGACAGTATGTCCTCGAGAACAAAGTACGAGGTGTTCTTGTCTCGATGAAGAGTTATTATGTCCTATACGTGCATTAAAGAAAGCGAGAAAGGGTGAAACAGAACGACAAGGAGGAGGAAAGGAATGAGAGAGAGGAGAGAGAGAGAGTGAGAGAGAGAAAAAAAGGAAGAAAAAAAGATTTGGAAGCTTTTGTCTTGCACGTCGTGCCGAGATGGGTTGTAGAAACTTAGTCGAAGAGAAAAACAGAGTGACAGAGAGGAACGGGATAACAAACAGAAGAGTGTGGAAGTCACGCTATCTTTTTAGAAGGCGTTGAATTCACTTTACAGTTTTACAGTTGACAACTTCTGAATTGAGACATTTGAACGACAATAATGCTTTTGTCTCTGCATTGTATACGAGTGTGGTTTTTACGTAAGATTTATAAGAGGCTATAAAAACGTTATCGCGTTGAATGGATTACGGTTACCGTTCTTCGAAAATTTTGGAAAGGTGAACTTACTGGTATGGCTAAATGAAGAAGGAGGCAGAAAAAAATGAGTGAATGAATGAAAAGAATCGAAAATGTATTCTATTATAGTCGACCTTTACCTACCTAGGATGGTACCAGAAAACACGTTTTTACGACTTCGGTAGCCGAACGGGTGGCGCGTTCAGTATCAGTTGGTTCGATTTTCGAGAATTCGAGCCGTTTACGTTGGCTGGGAAAAATAGCGGAGCGAATTAATTGCTCGAAAGAGTAAACTCGATGTATGACGAATGGGATACCTGATACGTCGCTGATAAAATCTCCACTACTAATCGTAGAATAGGAGCTGCGAGCTGGTTAAGAAGTGTTACACCGCTTCATTTTCTCTGCGCTGTTTTGACGTATGGTGCATACACACTTAAAGAGATGGTTTTAACAGGTTTAGGATGCTGATTTTGCCCCGCAGGCAATGGCAGCGGCGGCGATGACGATGAGCGCGAAACGTGTAATCGTGTGCTCGAGTTTCTAGGCTACTTGTGGGGAAAGCGCGGACCCGGTTGAAGAGAATCAAGAACTGGACATGGGCAGCGTTGGCCGGCCTTTCCTCGGCTTGGTTGGTTTGCGCGAATTTGCGACAGTCAGTAGCGCCGAAACGTGCCGCGGTGCCGCAGAATTAGCTGTCGCCGCCGCACACCGCCGACGCATCCGTCTCAGTGGCATTGTTGGCTATATGAGTAGTCGCTTCGAGAAGCGATGCGATGCGACGCGATGGTGTTTAGCTGTTGGGCGCTCTTTGGCTGCTGGTCAAACCATAATCATAACGTCTGCAGATAGGACAGTGTGTACAGCAGTCGTTAACCGCGGGAGGATAGCGCGGTTAGAGATTTTTAACAATAAACCGCATTCTGCATTGTCATGGTTTAGCATTAGCTCGGCCACAATTAGTTCTTCTAACTCGTCGGCAATATTGTTGTATAGTTTTTTGATATATTCTTTAGCGTTCGTGCGTACCTACGCTAATAGTTGTAATCGTCGGTGCACAAAAAAAGAAGTAGCCGGAGCAGGACGGAGGGACGGTACGGACGCGCTCGTTAACGATATTAAGAGCTGCGAGGTCGGAAAATCTGTGTTTGGTCTTCGTCACCGAGGTTGTTCGATTTTCCGAAATCCCATGCATCTACTTGTTTAAAAAGTTGAGACTATACGATGCGTCCAACCTTTGTCCCAACATTTGCCTTGTGACGATGGCCCAACATTGGAACCTGCGCTGGACGCAGCATTCGGCTATACGGTGAGGCAAAGATTGGGTCCAGCATTGTTTAACCGTGTGCAGAATGTCTCAAGACGGTAGTTTAAACGTTGGAAACATCCTTTGAAGTGGGAAAAAAGAATGACAGCTGAACAGGTTCCAATACCTACATTTGATGCTGACCATTCGTCGTTCGACATCCTTCCAGTGTCCAGCGTTGGAAGCATTGTACGCATCGTGTAACCCCGGCTTAATACTTAACTCAGCTTTTCAGCCCATACGGTGGTTCAAAATATTAAAAAGCAGCGCACTTGGATACTCATTCTCGAAATTTGGAAGTCAGAAATGACGTGTTTTTTTTTACATTGTTTGTGTACTCTGATCTTTCCATTTTGAATTTCGGAATCGGAAGTCGTAGCGAAAATCTCTTAGTATACTGAAAACTATTCTCAGAGTCCCAGCCTTGAAAAAAGTCGCCTGGTTAGAAAATCCTAGAAATTAGCGCAAATAGGACAAATTGGGTGGGGGATGTTTGGCCTTCAAATGTGCTGACGGTCTTCCCAGAAATATGAAAATCACGTATAGTAGTTGAAGGGAGTGGAGCTACGAATTAGAAAATTTGCGGTGGAAGCGAGCGAAAAATTTTTCTGATTCTCCTTCAAACGCACTCTTGGAAGCGATTTGCGTTACTTCGCGAATCCACCAAAATCTCTGTATGACCCCGTGGTGTATAACGTACATGTAGAATAAGTACAGCGAGGAGATAACAAAATGAGACAATGGGAAAATCAAGACGAAATTTTCTCCGAACTGCCCTGGGGGAGTTGTGCGGCCGGCTATGAATTCCAACCACTGATGAATCTTGCGGTAGAGTAGGTCTAATCAATTTGGGAGCTAGAACCCTTGCAGAGGACCGAAAAGAAGGTGTCGTCATTCACTATCCGTGTTGCAGATATTTCGAACGCCCGCGACTGCTAGTTTTCCGTGCACGCTTCCTTCGTTGAGAGGACGCGTTTTCTCGACATGTCGAGCCTCCGTGCGACGTCGGATATCGGCGAGGCGCTCTTTTAACTCTCGGCCTTTCGCAATTATTAAAACGATATACGAAAGTTATTTATTATTTCGAATTGGGGAAAGCTCGTCCTCGGATGGGCATGTGCGTGTGCACTCACTCTCTGTTACTGGTGTGCGACTCGCGTATTCTATATCGGGTGTCCCAGGAGACGGGAGGTTCTAAGTGGGTCATATGGACGTGTCAGCTCGGCGATGGTGTGGTGCCGGCGAACCAGCTCGCCGCGAAACTACGAGCCGAGGGATTGCGAAGGCATTTTCCGCCGCGATGATGCTCCCCAATGGTGCTGAGGACGCGGTCTCCGGACGCCACTTAAAACTGGTAGCACGCCACAAAAGAATTGACTAACTGGATCCACTCGTTACGTTCCACCGATGTCGATGCGTTATCTACTTAATGATATAATATTCTCCGAGGATTCGTAATACAAGCGGGGAAAAATAATATGAAAACCAACGATAGAGGCGGCCATGATGAATTTTAAAACAGCGACGAAATTACAAAACAATGTATAAGGCATATCGAGTGCACTTTATTCATTCTGTTTCTTCTTTTTTTTAAACCCGAGTAGTGTATTCGATTAAAAACGTTATACTTGTCTGTATTTTATGTATATAATATGAGATCCGTTTTTTTTTTAAAGTTAGTGTGGAGTGCTTTTCCAGCTCGATATATCCAAGTCTGGAAACATATACCTGTATACGATATTATAATAATTACGGTGTGTGCGAGTTAATTGCGATATAACGAATTGTATTTAAAAAGAAGAGAGAGAGAAAAAACGTCATTTATAATTATATCGTTTTCGTGTGGATATTTAAAGTTATTATTCAGCTGAGCGGTGAGGATCGTGTGTACACGTAAACCTTTTTGTTTTTAATCGAGCGTATAGTAGCTGTCAAATTTTATAATACGTGTTATTTTTACCTGTTGTTCGAGAAAATCAAAGAAATTAAACTCCCCAGTTTTTCTCTCCCTTAGTAATGATCAGTTACAGACGCTTAATTATCGTGCGATAATCGAAACAAAAGCGAGGAGAAAACGTTTTTCGAAAATCACCGGTCGTGTTTGTACAAAAATCGTTTAATATTAAAATTTGTGTTCGGCCGTGGTCGAATCATCGTCTTCGTGAAGTCGATATTATCGATCGTTCGAAGAAGTAATTTTATCTGGATCGCGTTTTGAAATGAGGTAGTTCAAAGGAGACGGAATCACAGTGACGGGGGACGGGGTGAATGGAGTCTGTATTGACTTCCTGAAACGGATGTTCGGACTGTGGACACGATCACGCGATATTGGTGAATACATTTATACGTGTAATATAGGTCTAGTAAGAGTGTACCTTATGTACATGACCACTCTGCAGATAACATCGGGAGTTATAAATGGTGTAGCTCGCATTATAAATGTGTAATTTCACGAAGTCACTGCCGGGTATGTACTTGTAAACGCACGTGTATGCAGATGCGTGTATCCGACGTAGAAATTGGCGAATTATTCCGATCTAGATATTTTTTGAGCGTAAACGAGGCGGCGCAATTACAGGCATACTGGGGACCGACGTTCGGGATTTATGAGTTCCAGTTAAGCGGTGGCCGTTTTTTCCATGCGACTCGGTCGGCCGATCGATCGATCCGGCCACGGTTGGTTGGACATCCGAGTAGATTGACAGAACGTGTTCCGCCGGTGACACCCGGTATCTCGATTAGCGTTCCACCTATCCATCGTCGTCGTTGCTTTTTTTGCCCGTATCCCATTTACGCGGCTCGTCGACCGCGTTCTCCGTATGTTTTTATTTTCATTTTGTCGGGAGACAGTTTGTATTTCCATAATTCGAACTCGATGATCGATTTTCGCATGCCACGCCGCATACGCAGGGCTGGCCTGGAGATAGAGAGTTATATGACACGATATGTGCACACTTTGGGTCGAGGCGTTTTTCTTCTTCTTTCGTTCTCGTATTTCGCATTGGAATGTCTAGATGAATCGAACTCGTCAGCGTCGCTTTGATTCATGGACTCAGCCGACTCTTTATCCTCGAATCGTCCGCGAATTCCGCGTGCGATTGTACCGGCACCGAGTCGGGCACCGGTGAGTGCAACCGCAGGCAGGGAGAACGTGCAACCTGTTGAGACTTCGAGAAGTCGATCTCCGCGCGGGCAGTGCAGAGCTGCCAAGGAGATTGCGGCTGAAAATCGTGACCGCGATAGTTCGAACGGACGTTGGTTAATTTTTCAGTTGTGAGAACCTCCCAGTACGGAGTGAATCGGTTACGTGTACGAAACAAAAAAGGCATACAGTGGTCCAGGACCTAGAAAACGTGCGCGTGATCGGGGAGGTTGAAATCTTCCTGGTGTTGCTCGCGTTGGCGGAGCTTTGGATCGTTTTGTGGCGCTTAGTTTCGTCCATTGTGGGTATTCTTGAAGAGGAAACACGAGTGGAAATGTTCGCTGAAGAGGCTAAACTGCAGCGAATAGGGGTTTATCTGCTGGAGCTGTCGAGTATTGTCTGGTTACCAGCATCACTCGATTCTGTGGCAAACGACTACTCTGTTTACCTATGAACTAGAATTTTTGTATTTGTTCGGTTTTAACAACTCCTTCATCCTTCATCTATTCATTGAGCTCTTGACCATGTCTTCTAACTAATCTTGGCAGCGAAGTGTGAACGAATTTCAATGTGTATTCGCGAATCTGAACACAGCCTTCATGAGATCAAACATTACCATGAATCCATCTGATGGTTCTGATGAGTAGAATCCGCCCGAGTCTTCCATAGTCGTGCCCAGCTTTTTAGCCCATTTGGATTAATTAGTAAGTGGGGAGGTGACAAGTGTCCAATCGCCAGTTCTTCTCTCGACTGCAGCCTCGCAAGTAAAATAGTAACTTTGTATAGTTTGTACTTCCAGAAATCACATTACCTACATCGATTGCTGATACGCTATTTCATCATAATGACCGAGGGAAGCTTTGGAAGATACTTATGGTAATTAGACGCCGTCTTTCGCTTATCTGATGCATTCTTCCTGAGTGAACCTGCGCGAGTTAATCGTTGATCTTCGGCGACTTTGCTGCGTTTGGTTTGTAGTTGTTGTTCGTAGATGGGATTCGTCGCTGTCAAGCGGGCTCTTTAATTTTGTTTCTAAGATGACTTTGGTTTCGGCGACTGGGGATGCGCGGCTGTTTTTAAGACATTTGAACTCACGATGATGGCTGTACACATGAACATTCCAGCACGTAGGCCTCGTTGAATTAAGCTTCTTTTTCTCTCGTATAAATTGCATGCCCAGCGTTGGCTCATCTGGAGGCTGATATCGGAGTTCGGATCTCGAGCAGGTGCGATGACATTATACAGTCTTCTTTCTTTTACGCACATTGGATGTATCGCTCTTCTTTTTCTAGTTTTATTTGTTCTTCGTTCTGTTACCTCGTGTCCAATTACCGCGTGATTCGTGGTCTAATTGCGAAAGCACCCTGCGCCGCCGACGTACGGCAGTTCTAACAATTTCATTACGAACGATATGCTGGTAGTTTGGACAGGCATTACCAAACCTGGATCGCGGATACCTGTAGCCGGTTCCATATTGGTGTGCGACAAAAACAAGATAGATTCGTTTACTCGATCGTATTTTCGTTTCTTTTTATTTTATTTTTTATTCCTGGACATTCGCCTCTTTCTCTTGCACTCTGCGAATCCGACGCAGCACGCAATTTTAAGGGAGACAAATCAATCAGCGCATTAAGTCGTTTTTCCTTCGCTGGGTATCGTATAAGTATATGAAAATTCTGTTTAAATGATAGAACAATTAACTTCTACATCGGTGGGAACCAGTTCTCGGTTTCGCTTAACATGCATTTACGCTGAACGATGTAATTTTTTTTCGTTCTTTCGCTCGCTGTGTGCAGAATGAAAACGATCTGTTATAAATGATGCATGAAGTTTGCGATCTTTATATTGTATACAAGTTGAAGGTATAGATTGTCGCCAACATGCAGTTGAATTATACCGGTCATTACAATTAAATAGGTATAACCTCTCGGTACGCGTGCATTACTGCGATCTCGTTGACTGTACATAGCCTGGCGCCTCGTCCGACTATATAGACATCTGTCAGTTGTTTTCTGACGAATATTTTTTTCTTTTTTTCTTCCTTCTCAGTAACTTTATTGAAACCGGTAGTGGTACTCCGCGTATACATATAGCGAATTTATAAGAGGCTCGGGAAGAGATGTATGGAAGCAGAAAAAAAAAGTAATAACACGAGGAGGCTGATTAGCGTTTGTATAATGATAATAATCGTACAAGATTTCTTCTGCTGTAAGATATGTAGCGTATTCTTCTCTTTCTTTTTTTTTTACGTGCCATCGTCTGTGTAACTCCCTAGACGAGTCGGTTATCGTAATTTTTTTCCTGTTCGAAAAAAATGCATATGGTCCTAATAAATAATTAATGGCGGGGAAAACACGCGTACGGTATCAAGAGACCTCGGTGTAGAGTTATGATATTCGGATCAATTATGAATTTTTATAGCGTATTAACTGGTATACATATTAACATGTGTTTGGTATGTTTCTGTTGTAGGGCTGGTTTTCGTTGATTGTGGAAGCCTGGCACGAAGCGACCCCCAGCAATACATCTGCCGACGACGCTGGAGTGGCTTCGAAAACCTCCTCGGGTAAGGAATTACGTTGTCATTTACTTTTGTTCAGCGGGTGTGGAGTATCGAACGTTTTCGGAGTTGTTCGATGAAAACGGGGAAAGAGAATGCAATTTGAAAGTTGTAGAAGTGGCCGTAATGTTAGCCGACCTTAGAAACGACTGGAAGACTTGGCTCAAACAGAGCTGAAAGCGCCGCGTGAGACAGAACGTGTGATTTGGGATTCTTTTCCTAATTCGTGTTCTGCTAATTGCGTGCGAATGTGCTTCTATCGCATATTCGAGTACGTGGCATTGCCTATACCTTTGATGTGTTTCAGTTCTCGGTGTAGCTAATAGATGTCCCAGAAATTCCAACTTGAATGCTGTAGGTGTCATCTTAAAAACTAAGCACAGTGCTGCATATCAGGGTGCGTACCGGTCATCGAGTCCCGTTAATTCCGCAAAAGCTCGTTATTCTAAAAAAGTCTTACAGAAGACCTCCCGTGTTCAAGAACCTTTTTGTTGACCCCTTCCACCGTCCCAGAGAAAAACAGAAGTTGCGCGTTTCAGGACGTCCCACATTTTGAATCGAGATCCCGCAGAAGGCTCGTACTTTGAAGAGCAATCGTGCAAATTCTTCAGAAGCCTCCAGTCTTTTCAGAGGTTCCCCGTATCCCTCCAAAACGAAAGTTGAATGTTTTAAGCAGTTCGCTCCGAAAACTACGTTTTTACTTCAAGAGGATTTAAAAATAGCCTTGCAAAATGGAAAAGAACATCAGCCCGCGCTTTCTGCCAATCGTCAAGTCTCATTTGAATTTTACAGTAGACACTGTACGTGTGGAGTAGGGTGATATAATTACCGAAATGATGCCGAAAAATCGAAGGAAAACCTTCTGAAATTTTCAAAATACAACTGCCAAAGCTCCATGTTTTCCGACTTTACAGGGAGGGCTCTGACAGTCTCAGTGTACTAAAAACCTAACTTTCAATACTCTCCCTCCCTCTGAAAAATTAACTGTAGATGGGTTACCTACCCGAGATTCTAAAAATTATGAGGATGTAGCTCCATGACTCCCAGGTACAGTCAGATGAGCTGCAGACTGATTGATTGTCAGCCAGACTTGAATGAACCAAAAGTGGTTAAGTCCAAAAATCGCATTTTTCAGAAAGCAAAAAAAAACTGTTTTATTCAAAAATTTGAAAATCGTGGAATTCGTCCTTCAGGGTTGTGGTAGAGGGTCACGAGAGACAACTTTTAAGCCCGGCACCGTCGAATAAAATTTTGATGGGCCGGAGCTGGGAGGGGCTCAAAATTTTTGGACTTCACTCCTTTACGATTTTCTTGCAGTTTTACGGCTCGAAATTGCCTCCTCCCTTTTGTAGCCAAACAGAAAGGGGTCACTTTAGTCTTGGTCCCATTCCAATTGAGCAAAATCCCTGCTTGTAAGAAAAAAAGTTCTGATGGTGTATTTTGGAAAATTGCGATTTAGTTTTTGAAAATAGCTTTTTTTGGGTATAAAAATGCGAAAAGAGGGAGGTGGTCCGAAATTTTTTATTTATTTCTGTTTTTTACACTAAAATACACCATTTTCAAACAATTTCTGGAAACAAATTTTATTACAAAAAATTCACAGACAGCGATGTTGCCAAAAAGCATTTTCCCAGCTGTTTCACGAAATTTCGACCACACCAGCGGATCCACGATACTTCAATACTCCATAATCCGTGAAAAAAGCAAAAACGACTATAGTAGACTTAGCTCTTTTTGGTTCTAACTGATTCACTTGTAATCTCTTTCCCCCTGCCTCACAAGATGAATTCGGGGATTTAAGGTACGTAATATGAACAGATGATCAGTCAAGCAAATTTTGAACTCCATTCCGCTTTCCACTGGATGAACTTGGGGATCCGATATAAGCACATGCAGACAGATCGGGAGGCTGCTGTGCCGTGCAGAGAACGGATACGAGTGAGGCGAATGACGACTCGGTCTTTGCCCAAGAGGACAGAGCTCTCTGCCTTTGTATAAGCCTGTTGATACTAAAAGTGGATGCCTCCTCGAAACTTCGCTTTTTCTTCATAATTCCATTCTGTTTCCTCAAGATTATAACAAGCATCGTGTATGAGAACTTTGCCAAACTTCCGAATTCTGTACCTCGTGATCTTGTGTAAAGCCGGAAGCATCTGTTGGATGGGTGGAAACTTCGGTATTTTCATTGCAGCCCAGTTCTTAATTCGCGCACCATTCTGTTCTTAATGTTCGGTTCTCGTAGAGCCCGGACTCGTTGTATAGTCTAATTTTACACGCGGGCTTGTAAATCTCTGATAAGGATATTACGAAGAAAGAAAATCCGACGCCTGCCTTATTAATAAGGGAAGTGGCGGTTCACAATTTGCACGTTAGACGGGTGTTGTGTGTATTGTCTGTGTGTGTTCGTGTGTGTGTGTATACGCGTGAAGGTAAGGTATCATCTTGTGGGAGAATACCGGCTGATTTAAGCCATATGCTTCACAGCTGGGATAACCTGGGTACCTTTTTCTCACTCGCTGTCTCTGTCTTTCTGTGCCGTATTTGATGCCGGGTAAAGCGACCTGTCCTCTTCCGGTCTAGATTTTACTTCCGCCGATACTCTCCCCTTCGATGTCGTCGTCGTCTTCATCCCCGCGAGGTAAAGTGATTTCATTTTCTCCGCTCTGGAAACGTACCCAGTTCGAAAAGTAATCCGAGCTTTCTTTCGTTCACGAATAGGGTTAATTTCCCAGAGTCGTCGACATTTCACATTTTTTATTTCTTTACACGGCCAGGTGTTGTATCGTTTCTTACCTTTTCGAATGAGAACATCACGGAGTATTTTGATTTTCTCGAGTAGAGCGCGTATCGGTGATGGTGGGAGTGTTGTACGAAAGAAGAGATCTAAGTTGAATAGTTGACTCTGGTTTCGTAGTGGGATATTGAGATCATTTTATAAGAGAGGTGCGGGATACCAGGGACAGGTATCGAAGTTATCATTTGTGTCGGGGAGCGGGATTACAGAGGGCTTGTTGCGATGTGCAGTCTTACAGTGGCTTCTTAAGTTGGAAAATGGGGTTGGAGAGATTTCCGGGAGAGCAGAAGTATCCGCATGCTAGCGACCTGTGATAATATATTGTGCAGAGCTCGAGGAGTTGAAGACGGCTGTGAACTCAAAATCAGAATGTTGTCCTCGATAAACTAAAAAATACGATTAAGAAGATTAAAAGTCAGGGCGAGACAGTGAAAACTGGCACAGCTTACATTTGTCGGCCCATCCTCCGAATCATTTCTGAGCCTGTTCTGTCCATCGTAAAGGAGGCGAACAGGGAAATCCGAAGAGGATAGAATAACTTGCCCAGCCGTTTTGGCGGAGCTGGAGAACGAGATTCGTGCACCAAGCACCTTGCCATGAACAAGGATGATGACTCTTCAAAACCACGCTATGCAATCATGGAGGGAGGGCTGGCACCTCTTACCTCAGGCTTCTCATTGCCGATGGAAAATATCATGGTTTTTGTATATCTGTAAGTCGCGAATCGGGGCATTGAAGGAGAACTGTAGAGGCATTTGTTGTTGCGCTGTGGAAAGACTACTGCTCGGGATTACGGAAAGAGGGCAGCGCGGATGTGCTTTTCCTGGCACCGCATCGCAGTGTAGCAAAGTTCAAGGGAACTGCGATTTTTGTGTACGTACGTGTGTATGTAAGTATTTGTGTTTTGACCCGACACGTGATCGTCTATCCATTGAGTCATCGGAAAGTATTCGCACGCATACCCTGCCGGCTGCGGCGGTTGGATTCCATGGGCGTCCCCACGTTGTTTCGATTAAGACCTATTTTGCATTTCGTGCGCTTATTCCGCGTTGGCCGGACGCCAGTGAGCGTGGTGGCGATGGGTGATTCGAAAAAAGGAAAATGGTTCGCTAATCGCCACCAAATGTGTGTGAATTTCGTACGTGTGTCTTTCCAAGTTCCAATACCACAGGCTGGAGTACACGCATACGTCCACGAATCGCCGTTCGACCAATCGAATGTAAATTTATTATTTTCCCATTATTACTTCTGTTTTTTTTTCTTCAGTTTTTTTCCTTCGTAGTCTCCACACGGTCGTTATGTTTGGATCGCGAATCGCTTACGAATGCGAATTGCTGCTTGGCTCTGCTTCCAGTACCCAACGTTGGGTGTGGAGAGAGAATCACGATGGACGGTCTCGTATACAGTTTCGCGCTCGACTTGCTGATTGCCGGTTGCGAACAGTAATAATTTTCGTGATCCAGAATGAGAGGAGAAATACGCGATCTCAAGAGTCGCTACTCGACTCGCGTTTTCCATGTTTGGCTTCGGGTGTAGACGCAGAGGCAGGCCGGTGGCCGGCCGATAGGTGTACTCGTGGATATATACCTTGGGAGAATTTTGTTTCGATTTTTTTCTTCTTCATTGCATCGTAACGTTACCGAATGCGGTCGTTGGAAGAAGGAAGAGTTAATTGCTTTAAGGTTGCTCGCGAGAAAGATTCCGTAGGGAATGTACGTGCCCGCCCACTTTATTAATAGCTAAAACATATAACAACCGCTGCATAGATGTATCGTGACCGACATATTGATCCTGAACGGGCTCGGTGTTATTAGTAGGCATATAATACGAGTATATATCGTTGAGGATGTAATAGCCATAATGGTTAGTTAGGTTCGGCGGTATTGGGCATTACGACCACGACCGACGACGACGACGATTATTATGTATCCGCGTGTTATATGCCTTAGATTTATACTTGCGAAGAGGGCTCCTTTTTTGAATCGCTGCTGCCGTGCGTATACCGTCTCCGGTGCTGCCTCAGCGGCCCGGCCCGGCCCGGTCGCTCCATCACCTGTAATTATATTCGAGACTCGAGCTGGTGTTCTATGTATGTAACATCGCATCGGCCGAAAGCGTGAACTCGACTGAAACCAAAAGTATATACGTACGAGTGTCGTTAGGACGCCGATTAATTATATCGTGTTCGGGACGGGAAGTTTTCGTATACCAGACTGGAATCGGTGAGAGAGTCCGTGGTCGGTGCCGGTGTCAGGGCTCTTCTCGTCTTCTAGTTTCCACGTATGTTGTAGTTATAATTGTATACCTTCATGATGTACTATGTGTGCTCTATGGCTGTATGTAAGTCAGTGTCCGAACTCTTTCGAATTTACCACCTGTCGAGTTCTAGGAGGTTCCCATGAGCAGGAGGGAGCTCTTCGATCATGTCTGTCCGTTGGTAAATCGCCGTCAGTGGGGAAAAAGTTAGCAAATCCGGATACGCCGTTAACAATAACTTTTAAAAGGCGAAGAATTTTTGTTTGTCGAGTTAGTGACACCTGTATTTGTTGTTGAAAATATGAACCCTCTCCCCAATGTTGTCTACGTGCGGCCTTGATTGAGTTTAAGAGCTTTTAGATTGAGAATTGATGGAGTTTCGTGAAATAGATTAGAATTCACCTTCGAACCAAGTTGCTTCGGTACATCCGTGGTTGAGTTTAGAGTTGAACATTCTGATCAGAGAGACGTGCGAATTTGATGAAGTAGGGTTCGGGAGGAGTGTTCGAGGAACTTTGAAGCCAAGTTTTCCATTTTGCAATGTAGTTGTTACGAATGGTCTCTAGAAATACTCCTTAGCTCATACTCTCGAAGAGTCCGCCAGTTTTCTTTATAAGGCAAAAAAGCGCAGTTTTGAATACGTCTTTATTTCTTTATAATTCCGTGATTCGTAAATCATACTCCGAGTTATTATATGGTCCTCCGGGCCGAATAGCAGAACGTGGCAACAAAATCACAATTGAAGATGTCAAACACCAATGAGGACCAGATGGGAATTGATAACGAAAAGCTCGTCGCCCTGCTTCTGAAGTGCACCTTACGAAAGTCTACAAAACTTTGGCCGCTAGTGATCATGTCTTAGGAAATGAACTTAGGACCTCGCGATTAAGTAGGAGTTCGGGAGGGTCATCATGTTAGCAGAGCTGAAAGCAACGCCGAGAGAATCAACAGAGCTCGGTATTCGATGGCGACAAGAGTGGAGATTCCTCCTGATTGTACCCGCCTGGCGTTTGTGGGCCGTCGGTGGTTGAAGTGAAGCTCGGTGTTCTCCGGAAATCTGAATAGCTGGCTGACGTCCCGCAACATGTACGCGTGACGATGCATGAGAATTCAATCCTATGTGATGGACAAAGGCATCAGCATTGATTGTCGTTGGCGGAAGAAGAGTCTAAGTTTCTGATTGAACGGTTTCCGTTCTGTGAAGGCAGCCGTACCGAGGTGTGGACCATCACGAGTCTTTGTGTGGTAACACAGGGCATGAACAAATGAATCACAATTCAGAAAGAGAGCTTAAGTGATTTTAAGTGATGATTTCGTATTGCTGTGGCAGTAGGACCGACTATGTTCGTTTGTTTTCGACTATTTATCCGTGAAAGTTGAGTCTCCACGGCCACCTCAACTGAAAAAAAGAAAAAACAAGCCCCGAGATACAAGGTAGACAACTGTCAGTCATCTTGTTAACTAGGCAAACAACTCCTAAGGCTATGTAAACAGGGTAGCGGTCCTTGTCAGTTAGTTAGCAGATATACATCCATTCAGACGGACGGGGAAAGTGAGGTACGACGTCGAGAAGGCTTCGGTATGAGCGAAGCGAGTGTGAGTAAAAGTTGAGTTTCAAAGCTGTCAGGGGAGCGAAGTCTCGTAGTAATTCATCTAGTAAATGATTCGTGTGTTGGTTAAAAGTACATTAACTGTTAGAGAGGTAGTTGCTGCTCCCTCCCATGCTATCAATTGTAGCATTAGCATTGAAAAACTTCTTCCTTTCCCTGGTTACCGATGGTGTTCGATTTTTAAAATTTAGGAAAACATTCTACGAAATACTCCCAGACGAGCGGAGTAATTATTCCGGGGCGTTTGACCGACGAGTGTGGGATATTTCGTAGGTACATGAGTTATTAGTTGAGATGTGAACGTTCTTACCTGTGGTCTGCGTGCGAGTAATAGCCTGCGAAATTTAATTTAAAATCTTAAACGCTATCGCATCGGCAGCAATAGCCACGTCGGCTGAGGCTTTATCAGTAATAATAAATCGTGATTGATTCGGAAGAATCGGGTTTGTGCGAGTGTCTGTGTGTGTGGGAAATCCTGCGTATAAATATGATAAAAACACGGAGGCTATACCTACTCACGAAATGCGACTGAAAAGGTTGTCTGGGTTCAGTCCGGTGTACGTATTTATATGTATATAGAAGGTATAATATAAAATAGAATGGTATTGATAACAGGAGCAACAGGCAGGTAATTTTAGTCCCTATTAATTTGTTTGTACTGTTGAAACCCGTTCAGTGTACAGCGTGGTGACGTATAAATATATACTTATATATTTTACAAACAGGTGATGGATTAAGCGCGATGGGTTCGTAAAATGGTTGGCAGTCGTGGAGTATTCGGAGTGGTGAATGCGTGAGGTGTCGGTATCGTCGCGAAGCCTTTGATGAGTGTAACTCGAAAAGCTGTACATAAACGGAATCCCATGATGAGTGTAACTCGAAAAGCTGTACATAAACGGAATCCCCACTAAGAATTACCAATTTTCCTAGAAGTAGTACTGGTCAAGATGTTTTCGGGCCCTACCTCCTCATCGGTGGCTGAAATTGGCGCTTGCACTTTAAAATTGTGTAACGGTTCATTCGCATCCGGATATAGAGTATAGGAATTTGTTTGAAGGGCAGTCGAGATAATGGTATTAGCATCGATGATTGTGGGGTGATATTATTGCCCGTTAGTACGCGTAGCTGGATGATCACTATACCAAAATTGAAGTATGTATCCAATCCAACAAGTAAGAGACCTACTCCTGCTTGCTGTTGTTTCGAACCTCTATTTTTTCATTTCCATCGGTGTCCTACAACGTGAACGAATATAACCCCTTTCCCTTTCCCCGCCGCAAGTGAAAACGTATTTCTTAATAAAAGCGTACGAAAGTTGGTTAATTTGTCCTCGATGTACGTCCGAATTTAGGAACGATAAATAACGCACGCGAATGAAGCAGTCAGCCGGGTATATCGGCGTGGATACAATTTTAGAAAACCCTATCCGGCATACGTGAGTATCGGAAAATGATAAGAAAGAACCGCGGGGAACCCTAAGCAGATAAAATGAATAGGTATCTGCCAGATTGGATAGGTAATGTTGTTCGGAGAGCTGCTCTCTCGTGTACACCAGGAGGAGTGAGTCTGGCAGCAAGTTTCATTGCCGTTTTCTCCCACGGTCTGGCGTGCCTGCAGGCACCTGCAACATATTTTAATCTTCTGACCTCTTTGTTTTTCTACCTTATGGTGTTTTGCTTCTTCAAAAATACGAGTATATATATGTGTGTAATCTGTTTTATTTCTTTCTCTTTTTCTCGCGCAAGGATACGGTTGCGCGTTTTTCGCTGTTCGTTCGCTTCTATACAGTCCGTTTTGTTTTTTTCCTCTTTTTTTTTTTTTGTTGTATATTTCGAACTGTCCTCTTCACTTTTATTTGTTACCCAACATTATTCTCCCAGCCGAGAAGGAGTCGAACAACCGCATTGTTTACCGGAATCGTTTGAGAAAACGGATCATCTGCCAAAACTATAAATTCCGAACTAAGTGGACTCGCACGTTAAACGAATTTAAAGTTTAGCGGCTACCTCCGGAATGTGAGGCATTTTTTTTTTGCCTTTCCCTGGCCGTGTAACTATACGTATGCAACGTGCAGGTTATGCAGCTACATACGAGTACGCGTCTCCTCGCAAACCGAGAGAGCGTATGTAGGGTATCCTGTGCATAACTCGTCGGGTATTCGAAGGTAATTAATTACCGTGGCCGGTATGTGTGTTTCTAGGCGTGAACATCGGCGGACGCAAGTTGATCAGTCGATTTCCGATGCAGCAGTGGCTGGAGGTGAAGCCCCAGTGGACAGAGAAGGAGCAGAAATCGGAGCACTCCAAAATGGTGTACGAGTTCAGGGTGATATGCGACGAACATTACTACGGCTCCGGCTGCGCCAATTTGTGCAGACCTCGCGACGACAGTTTCGGACATTATACGTGCTCCCCCATCGGCGAGATAGTTTGCTTGCCCGGCTGGAAAGGCGACTATTGTACGAAACGTGAGTGATCCGTAACTTTTATTATTATTTTTTTATTTTCTAGCGACTGTTTTTTATGTACGAAAACCTATTCATCGGGTAAAAGATCAATCAATTTTCACGCCGCGACTGCTGCAGTTTGTCCGTGCGGTAACGTTCGACGCCGAGAAGGGATAAATATCTATAAGCCGTATGATTAATGATCCACCCCGTGTACGCTCATTAGGCAGCCTCGAAGTTGCGAGTTGTGTGTGGCGCGCGGAAAAGCGACGACGAATTTGACGGCCGCGTTTTCCGGCTGCGAGAGTTCACGTCGGCCGCGGTTATGCGAGGACGGAAAGTTTCCGTTTTACAGTCGAGCGAGTCGGAAAGAGCGATTTGTCGACGGGTAGAAGAGATGTGTGCATCGAGTCGCCGGCGACGGAGCAGAGCGCGTGTGTGAAAAGTATGACGAGCGGCGAGTGTACGGAGTAGATCGCGTCGAGGAAGCTGTCGCATGGCCGGATGAAGTTCGTGAGGCGGAGCCGGAAAACCTTGTAGTCTGGTACGAAGAGTTGGATTTCGAAACTCATCGAATCAGTATAGTCTGTGGACACTAGAATCCTGAGCTCCGTCCTTTCCCGTGCACTCTTGGAAGAAAAGCTGATCGAAAAATTACGGTAACTAATGTGCACCACCGATAACACCAATCAAGATCGAGAATCTGCAAGCTTAAGACACGAAAAGAGAAATATACGTTAGTTATTTGATTGCTGGCTGAATAGACAGACGAAGAGAGCGGGTAAATGCTGGTGGTCAAAACCTGAGATCGAAGAGTCGAGATCTCTCCGCTGATTGGGTATGATATTGTTACCTGGATATGTTCCTGTCTTCCTACAGAGTATTCACCAGTCCCTCAAGTGCATCATTTTGATAAAAAGTTCCCCATGAAAATCGAAAAGGGAGCATTTTTCTTAAATGGAAGTGCAACCAATGAGTTCTCCCCAATTTTAGGTTTCAACCTCGTTAGACACGCTGCTCTAGCTGTTTCCTATGTATGTATCTATTTGTCGCTTGATCCTTGGAAACAAACGGAATTAAAAAGTATGATAAAAGATCTGGTTCGATATTCTCAGTTCATAACAGAACCGTATTACGCCCCAAATTCGAAGTAAGGGCTTCATCATTGAACTTCGCATTCATTGTCTATTCTTTGCTGGCACGATGTGATAGTGTAAAAGATTTAGTCCAGTAGAAAACGGGAGCGCCTAGTCGCGGTTGCGAATATTGAAATTAGTTGAGCCAGCGTGAATTTCTTCAGCGGTTTTAGGTTTGAGCAGAGCACCCGTCGCATGTCCGACGTTCACGAACAGCCTCAGATGCCCCAATGTGTAACTTTCTGAGGAATACTTTTAGGATTTGTGGTGTACGAGTAAATCTTGAAGATCCTCGTCTCATCATTATTTTCAACGGGATCGGAAAAGAGCCTCAATGCCCTACCCTCCCTAAACAAACGGATCGATTCTCGAATTCAGGCTTTTGAGGATCATATTTTCGAATAAATGATATGGGCTATTTTGAAGATGCCAATTCTCGAGTAGATTGCCCCCCTTCCCGTCAGACTAAGTTATACCACGTACGATTAAAGAAGACTGGCGAAAGCTCCACGAGTTCCCAAGCTGAATGTCATTACTCAAGTGGCGGGAATTGGAAGTTCACCAAGGGGGCAGCGGTGGTGGGGAGGAGAATATATCCCTCATGTACGCCACTAGGTACTAATTTCTTTAAATCACGTTAGTTTCAGCGGTTTTTGTTGGGAATGTGCTGATATGTCTGTGTTCATACATATTGTTGAAAGACGTAATTTTTTTTTTTTTTTTTTGAGAGAGAGAGAGAAAGAAAGGAAGGATGGGTCATCCGAAAGTTATGATGAACAGATATTTACGATGGCGGAACTTGGTGCAAAATTTCTTGAAAAGATTCTGAGAAACGGTTAAACGATGTCTCGTCAGTCATCACGTTGTTAGTGACAGGATCGAATGGACTAACGTTAATTAGTTTTCACAGGCGTCGCCACACACGCTGGCTATGTATAGTGAGTAGAGAGGTGTACGTTTAATTTGCGAATATTCGCGCAATCCTACGCGCCGATGGTTAGATTCAGCAACGCCGGACATCTTCATTCTGCTCGATAACCCAGTGGCCACTTGGCCAGTCAGCCGGCCACTTTTTCAGGCGCCTAAATCAAGTGGACGCCGTCGCCGCGCCCGACTCCCACGACCGGCACGAGAAGGCAAATCAGCCGGAATTTGGCGAAATTACGCGCGAGCTAGTCGCCCGTAATTAAGCAATTATCGCGGTGAACGCGGACGATTCTCGATATTTCAGATTCTCGCGACTGTCCATCATCGTCTGGCCGTTCTCAGCGTATTCCTGGAAGAAAAACCTTTTTATCGCGCGATAAGCCAATCAATCGGTGTCGTTGTAAAATCGTAATAACGATGACGATGATGATGATGATGATAATAATAACAAAACGAATTCGACGATAATGATAAATTAGCCGTGAACCCATCCATCGCATCTTTGTACCCGAAAGAATGAATGAGTAGAGAGATGTGTATGTGTATAGCTGGCGCATCGCGGGATAACATGGACATTAAATAGTAGCCACTGGCCTCAGGCCTTTCGATGTGCGGTGGATTCTTCACTCGCTCGTCCTCCTTCATTACTGGTTCACTGTGTTCTTTTTGTTTCTTTTATATTCTACTCTCTGGACAACTGTTTTTATATTCTATTAACGACGAATATTTTATTTTCTGACGGGAGGAGGTAAGGTAGCGTCCACATCGAAATCGGAGAGAAAAAAGCGTCGCTAGTTGGGTTCCTTCTCCGGGAGCGTCTGTTCGCCTTCGCCTTGGCCATCGCCATCTCCTTCCGTTCGGTCAGAGGACGCAATCGGGGTGCCAAATCGAAGAAGGAAAATGAATAGGTTGCGTCCGGACCTGTTGTCGTTTGACGGATTACCTGGATCGGCGACGAGTGTGCGTGTGTGTGAGAACGATTGTTGATAGACGGGCTGTACAGCGAAGTTAGGTGCGATTTACAAAGAAGCTCGGGTGTGATAGGCTACCTTACCAGATGCTGCGTGTATGCATTAGCATCACGGTATACGCGAGCTTATATAATAGTATGCAGGTAGAGACGTATAAGTCGTCGACGGATAGAGGGAGGACGACGTCGAGAAGGGGATACGAATATCATCGTCGGTTCCCACAGAATGATCCAGCTCGGTCCATAGCCCGCGGCCCTCTTTAAGACCTTCCCCTGCTGGCCGAGCGCGCGCGCCCGTTCTGTCCTTTTCTACCGCCTCGTTCGCGATTTGTCGGCCGCGCGGCTCTTTCTCGTCCATCACGTTGTCCATTTGTTGACCTTCCTGATTCGCGCGTTGCGCATACTTTATGAATGCGATTTCTTGTTTCGCATCGGCCGGCCGAGCGACCGTATCTTCCTTCGTTTACATGTTGCCGGTGTAGGTATAGTGTACGATGTAATACGACGATAGGTATAATAACTACAGGTATGACTCCTCCTCGGACGTGCATCGCGATGCAGTCGGCAAAATTTTTCTACCAACCGCGATGTGCTCGAGAATTTTAATCGATTTCTCGGTAAACCCGATTGCGTAATCCGCAGCGGGGCGCGACATGGCGATGGTCACGGTGGCCGGCGCGCCAGAATCGCCCGTGCTGGTTAGGGCAATTGTCGGGGGGAAAACAGGGTGCGAAGTGCAAGAAATTTGGATAACGCGCGGTCTCAGGTGAGAGGGTTCGTATAATGTAACTTCCCTTCCTGTTTTCGTGTACAGTCGCGTACGCGAAATGCATCCTGGTAATGTGCATACGCGCGTTTGTGTAGTGCAGCTGCTGACTCTGTTGCTACAGAGTGGAGTCGCTCTTGGAGCGTGTTTGGAGCCGGGTCCTCTGAATCGAGCACTCGAACGCGTACTCGAGTCGTTCAAATGACGATCTACCCGTAAGGTCTGGAGCAGGCAGTCCACACCGTTTTCGATTGTCCGCGTTAGATCTTGCGGACGAGCCATCGTTCGAATGACACGTGTACCTGCTTGAGTGGTCCAATGAACGGGCTCGTTTTGCAACGTATTTCATGATGTACGACATTTTTAGCAGTTTCGTTGTTTTAAAAAAAGATGAAACATTCCCTATGCGCTATCAGTTACCCTCTAGTTACCTAGTTACTCGCGGAAAAGTTACCCATTTGTTACTCTCGGGTTACCCTCAGATTATCTTTGTTCCCCTTTAGTTACCTGGGTAACTGGCGGGATACAACGCAGTTGGTTACCGAGACCTGGCCACCGTTTTGTCTGTTTGACATTGTCATCTTCGCTATCCCTAACTACGTGTGTTGAAACTATAGTGGTGTGAGGTGGCGTTTAAATGTCCTGAGATGCCGTTCGAGTGCTATATGCCGGACTCTTTGGTTTAGTGAGGATTGAGGAGAATGATGTACGCTCGCGAAGTTGCCGGAAGAACATACGCGGACCGGGTTGGTTGGATTGTGGCCGAAAACTTATGAAGCTGATGCGGAGTGCCAAGTAATGAATGAAAGCGATACGGCGCGGAACTGGTGCGGTAGTTTCACGTTTGCAGGATGTCCAGACCGCAGGAACGACAGATAAGGTGAGTTGCGATTACAGTTTTGAGTTTGAGTCGAATATGTGGTGAAGACAAGAAACGAGGGCTTAAAGATCTACGTGTATGTCGATCATATCGAGTCAATGTCCTTGAAAAGGTTACATTTACAAAGTATAGCGCCGCACGGTGGTCCGAGACCACAGTGCGACCCTTTCTGTAGAGTTGTATTCCATCCAACTCCGAAGTACCTCCGACCTCATCAGCTATGGGGAAAGAGTAGTTTTACCGTTTAGAAGGCGAAACGTACGTATCTGAAGCCATTTTCACCCCTGCAGGTAGCGTCCGATCGTCGATTTGAAAATTCGATTTACCATCGACGGTGCGAGTGAGATAGTACGAACGAGAGGAACGATAGAAAAGGGTGGTGTTGCAGCTGGTGAAGTTGTCGTGAGCCCGTTATGCGATATGAGTGACCCTCCCTTCGGCTAAAGCTCTACACATACTCGTTATTTAATGCCGGGAATGCTTCCATCTGGCTGAGTTACGGACCTCCTGGCTCACGAACGTCAAAAAAATCTTTTTTTAGCATTCGCTTTTCGGTTATTATCCTATTTAGCTGTATGTATCGTTACTTTGTTCGGCAATTTTGTCGACTATATATACGAAGTTTTTCTTTTTTCTTTTTCTTTTTTTTTTATCGTCCGTCGTAATCCTAATTCGGAACTTCTGTTCGACATATTTATCATAGTCGAGCGTGAAAAATCGCGAATAAAAAAGAAGTTAGAAGCGTTAGAAAGTTTCGCAGATTAGCGTGTGTTGGGACCTGACTCGAGTCGATCCGATTTTCTGTTATTTGGTAGTAGATATTTTCATGGCTGTTTTTTTCCCCTTCACTAATTCTGTTATAACGGATTGACTGTGTGCCGTCATTAATGAGTTTTTTTCCAAGTTTTGTTCTGTTTCCACGTGAGAACTCGCTGAGTGCGAAAGTTCGGAACGGCGTGTGCAAATAAATTACGTTTAAACGTTAAAACTATTATACGGTAGTTGGCTTGCGACGACGGTAGTCGACATCAATGCTGCATCGCGTGTACGCTTTCATTTCTGGGTCAGACATTTTTGTTTCGTTTTTTCTTCCTGTGAGAATTTTGGCGTGCACCGCGCGAGGGTACGTACCGCAGGCATAGGTTGGTCGCACGTCTTTTAGGAAGTCTCGTCAGGTGTTGTTTGAACGGAAGTCGCTGGACAGGCTGGAGAAGTGCTATAGGTGATGTACAAATAACCACTAACAGGTCAGAACAAACGCCTTAGAATGCTCTAGACGTACAATTCTGATTGAGTGAAGTTATTTATAATTTTTATCCTCGAGTTTATGAGAATGAAACTTGTATTGAAAGCAAGTTCGCGGGGGCCAATTTAGATACAAAGAAATTTTCCCAATGAATCTTCATAGTGTGATAATTGTGGAAAGAACAACGATAAAAACATGCCAAAATTGCAGTTTCTTTGTAACCGCTCAAACAGATTAAAAGACCAACGACGGACAGACCGGGAAACAGGATGGGATGTCAAATTGTACATTAGTATGTCGTAAAGCGAATGCCTGCAAAATCTTAGATCTTAGCTTGCGGCTTCACGTTTTCCTTTGTGGTTAAGGAGAAGGTCTATGCCTGTCCTGGATTCGAGACAGTGAAACGAACAGCCCGTGAGCTAGCCGGCCAATGAGACAAACAGACAGCCAGGTGGACGACAATCAGTTAGGTACCCTGTGAACTAGGAAGACATGCAGGCAGGCAGCCTGTCAGATAGACTGGACATAGTAGGTTAGGATCTGAGAAACAATGAGATTAGCAAAATAAAATAAGTACTACACAAGCAATACAGACTGAAAACTAGTCGAGATTGCTGACTGCTAGTCAGTCCGAGGAGACCGACACGAGCTAAGCGTGTGTTGTGTTCGTGTCGGTGAGGGATCAGGGAAGGGAGTAAAGCTTCCCCTCGTTAATTTGAGCCACTTTCTTTACGTGTAACTTCAATACGTTCTCTTGTACTTCCTCGTAATTTTTCTGTTCATTCCAGGTTACTTCTATGACCAAAGTTTTAAAGAACACAAATCGGAAGTGCGCGTTTATTATTTTTATTTGAAGGAACTTTAGGGCCATCTATATTTACACGTTGATTTTCTTCTTCCTCTAGTCCTTCATAAAATCCCGCGGCTTATTAGTCGAAAGGATCGTTCGTGCAATGACGATGGAAAGTTTATTTAGGGTGTTTTATGTTATCGATGTAAACAGACTTATCAGCAAGTGTTAAAATAAAACCCTCCGCTATCGATACTTCTTTTTTATCTGTATTTATGTACGAGAAATTATTTATCGGTTTATTAATGATCGCCGTTCTTTTTTTTTGTGTTTGTACAGCTCGGTGTTCAACTGGCTGTGATGAAACGCACGGATATTGCAACAAGCCCGGAGAATGTTTGTAAGTATATTTATTTTTTTAACCCGACGTTAATGGTTTTTAGAAATATGTAAAAATCAAATAATTTTTAATTTCGGAGAATCGCTTTTTTCTCGGTTCGTCTGTCTCGCTCGCTCGATGATATGTAAATGTAAGTCGTCGTGCTTTAATGAATCGGTCGGAGTTTAATTTTCCTCGTATAGACGGTAAATTATTACGGTACGCGTACGGCTGTCACCGAAGTCTGTATTAAAACGTTGTTTTTCCGGTTCAAATGTGTCTCAGCACGATGCGAAAGCTTTAATTGTAAAAATCGTCCTGTCGGTTTCGTTCCGTCCTGAAAATATTCGGTTATAGATCGACAATTGACCCGACTGTGTGTGAAGGAAAATTGTGATTTTTCATATATTTCGGCAACTCGTTGCATTCGTTTAGAGGGTATGTGTATGTTGAGAACCACAATCGTATAAGTTGGTCGTTCAAATTATTTATTTCACATGGAACTCTCATACTCAACTCCTTCAACATTGGCTGGTAAAATGTTGCGTGATTTGCGAGGAGGTTGAACTACAGTGGAGTAAATGTTCATGTATTAGGTATTGTTGAAGTACGCATTGCCCTTCCAAGGGCTGTAAAGGATCTGCCGATGAATGGCCGTTATGAAAATGGTCAAATATCACGAAACTGCTGGTCGAACAAAGTCGAGCCATCTTGTATTTCACATTAGACACCGTCATTGATTTCGTCAATGGACGAATGACCTAAAAAATGCGCCGCTATATTATTTACAGTCTGTGATCCATCTTCTTACATGGAGCTCGTCTCTTGCGTACTGATGAACGGATCGCCGATCAGTGTAAGGTGTATAGAACTGTGTCTTCGTACTCCATCGTATAAAGGTGAAAACTCAATATTCAAAATGTGCTTTGTACAATAATGCTGACAGGTTCCCGTAGAATTCTGTTTTTAGGGTGTGCCAATCCACTTTTTTTGTTTCTGTTGTCTATAGCACTTTCGCCTGTTGGGCCATCTTCAGTGGAAGTGGAGCGCTTTCAGCTATTAAGCCATGCTCAGTTGGTTTCCGCTGAAGATGGCCTAACAGACGAAAGCGCTATGGACAACTGAAACAAAAAAGTGAATCGGCACACCCTAAGAAACAGAATATTACCAAATTCACTCACACTTCAACATGGACATTAAGCTCCTGTAGAATTGTAATGGCAAATAGCGGATATGAAGGGATAGGATCAAAATAATGCTGAAAACTTCTTCCGCTCGTATAATTTACAGTTTTCTTAGGGAAGTTTCAAAGGATTGGGGAGGGGGGCTAAGCCTTCCCTGCCGTATTTGCGTGTGTGCGTAGATCACTTTTCCATACCATCAGTAGCAATGAAGAAGGCGATTGTACATATTGTAGTACTTTTCAGGGTGTTTGCAAAGTGAATACTCCGTTGTGTCCTTAGTTGGTTTCATCATTGTCTTATCGCGGAATTCATTGCTTGTTGGCTTTCGGGAACGTTCGAAAGTAGGCGCGAGTAGAGATTGACGGGTAACATACCGCGGGAACTTTTCGGGGAAAATACCGGTAAATTACCGCTCATTTTTTGAAAGTTCTTTCTACTTGAATCTTCAAAGAACATTGCCGATTGATTTGCGATATTTCGATTAGCGAATGCACAAGTATCTTGTGTATCCTATGTGTGCATTTCATTTTGAAATTTTGGGCTCAACTCTTAAGCTTGTTGAACGAATGTGTGTTAGTTCTCTAGTTCTTAGTTCAATTACATGATTATCTGTTCACTGGCTGGGCAAAAACTTCTGCGTTACCACTTCATGATTGTTGATTGACTCTGGGTCAAAACTTATTATACATTACCGCTTTGCTGTAAAGCTCACGTTGTGTGTGTTTTTTTTTCAATTATTTCCTGTGTCTAACGGTATTGTACTGTATATACCTGTATGGTTGTCGACTCGGACGTGCGCTGTGGAAATGATTTAACGAAGCTAGAAAAATATAATATAAAATGAAACGGAGAAATAAAAAATATACTTTTTATTCTCACGATATAATTTACAAAGAGTTCGTGTGGATTTAGCGTTGCAGTGTATCCTGTGTGCACCTATAGCTACCTATATCACAAGACTGTTTTTCTTGGCCTATACTGGAAACGATGTCGAAGTTCGAAATCCAGATTATTTCTGTTTCGTGCCATCTCCATGGCATCGAAGAGCAGCATATCCCGGTTGTGTAAGACGATTATTGCCCGGTTTCCAGCGACCGCGGCATACAGGTGTTATTGGACGGTGGAAACCATGAACTTTCTTGTTAGTCGTGTTTCTTCGACGTTTTTTTCTTTTTTCTCGTTACAGGCTTCGGTTGGCTCAGCATTAAATTTCCTTTTAATATTATTTTTTCTTTATTTTGTGACGCTTTTGTATCGGACGTGGTATGTATTGTTGGTTCGTGTATGCACGTTATGTATGTGCCCGTACACCGTAACGAATCTCACTTATACTATTGTTATCCGAATACTTTGTCTACTTCAATATTTCATCCGAAGAAGCAACTGGGTACGTCTTATTTTTTTCGCTCTACTCCCAGTCGATGACCATTCCCTTGTGGCATTTTTGCTTCTTTTTTTTATTTTTTAATTCGTTTTCCTATAATATTAAATTCTCGTAGTCGTGCTGATAGGAGAAAGAACTCGCAAAAAGCCTTCGGCGTTGGTGCTGTACAAACAATTAAACGAGGGTGCTGAATTTTTTTTCTTTTTCGAAGAGATGTGTCCGATTCTCGGAAGGACTTCCTGAAGTGCTTGTATTATGGTCAATTAAAAACCGTTTAAGAGCACGTGTTCACGTTAACGTGGTCATATGTCTAAGTGTTAGAACGATAACGTCTTTTGAAAAAATGAAAGAAAAAAAATGTACGTACTCATTCATAAATAAAAACAAAGTGGACGCGACGACCCGACGACGGTCATCGTTATTATTATTACCATCGTCGAAGACGAGCATGCGGCGCACTCGGAATTAGGGTCACTAACTCGTTCTACCGCAGATGCGAGTTCCGGTGTGTGACAGCAGTAGTGGTGCTCAGTAGTACAGCGTGTACACCTTATCTCATAAAAAGAGCTTATTAATTGTATGAATGTAGTTTGCTAGGCTTACTGTTGATGGAGTGAATCGATAGAAATGTCATTTGTGCGATGATCAATTCGATGATCATGTAGATGATGATGTCTTGACGCACAGGTAGATGACCCTTTTCAGTTTCTGATTGAGGAGCATTTTACTACCAACAACCGTAGGTGCTCGGTGAAATATTAGGGCGCTTTTAGATTGCACAAGTATAGCATTTGCCCATTTTGAGTACATTGCCGGCGATCTTCACTTGGCCAAGGTTAAGCTCCGCCATTGACAAAAACGACGCAAAATCGCGACAGTTTGAAGAACTTGGGAGTGGTACCTAAATGAACCGCCGCTGTGGCGATTCGTAGCTCATCAGAAAGCCCTGTAGCAGACGTGAGGTAACGGTAGCGATCTACAACAGAGCTTTCTGATGATTGCGAAGTTCCTCTGTAGCAGTTCGCAACCAATCAGAATGCTCCGCTGTAGATCCTTAGCGGTACCGTAATGATTTTTAACTATCAGAAAGCTCCCATTATGGACGACTGGTTGAAAATTACCACAATAATGTTCCAGAAAGTAATTGTTCCAATTTGACGTCGCTTTTGTCGATCGTTTTGATGTTGTTGAATAATAATGTTCTCCATTTATAGCGGAAAGATTATCTTGGTCGTGATGTATATGAATAATGTGATTGGATCGGCCAGTCAGAATGTATGCTGTGCTGGTCGAAGATTGGTTTGAGGTGGAATTGCCGGCAGAAGAGTAGAACCTTGTTTGGGTTGCTTCACCTCATCACCCTGCACTGCGGTCATCTTTTTCATTCCAGTTACTAGTTAGCTCAGTCACTCAACCTGCATTAGTTCGTCTACAACTCAAGCAAGCGCTGACCCTTGGAAACCTGTGCGAGTACCCTGCCTGGTGTACAACGTGCTCCAATCATTCGTGTTGGTTTTCGAGAACAGACTCCTCCAATTATGAGGCAGCTTTCAGCAGGTATGTTCTGTGGGTCTGCCAACGCAACCGGGGTTTGAGAAGCCTTCGAAATGTAAATAGCCAGCAATGTGAGGATAGCACCTTTTGGTCAGCAGCCATTTAGCGTTAGGTCTCGGGCGTACAGAGAGTGTGTATATGACTGTACGCTGTGTGCGCGCACGCGTGTGTATGTGTGTAAATGACAGCGGATTAAATTGACCTTAACCTTAAGACCCGAGTCGACCCTAGGAACGCGCATCAACCCGTGTGTCTCATTCATTTCTTGCGCTTCGTTTGTGCCGTTTGACTTGTGGTATGTTGGAAATATCCCGCTTCCACGTATCCCGGACGTTTTTCTCATTTTATATTTCTCCTTCTCGCTTCTGCGGCCGGTCCGCGTGTCTGCGTTTTTCTCTTTCCGTCTCTCGAATTTTATTAAGACGAGTTACGGACGTGTACTTTTTTAATAACTGAGAATTCCACACGTTATTAATTTCTTTTTTCTTCCCCTCTCGCTCTGTCTTCCTCCTGTTTCTTTCTCCGTGTGTACTGGGAGAGCCACTTGCAGAGTGGAGTCCGAACGAATATTTTCACAGAATCGACGAGGACGACGAGAAGACGATGTTCGTTGCGCTTGCACGCCGGTTATAAATACGTGTACGGAACCCGTAAATCTTCTTTCTCGAATTAATATAAATTAAATCGAGTGCGGTTTGTTTTCCCGAGAGATGTGCGAGTGGTGGAGACGGCGACGGAGGCGGCCGTTCTCGAGTATTTGTAAATGAAAATGTCGCCACCGAAGCGGTTATGAATGAGAAAAGTTCGAAACCGTTGTTCGTTTTCAGCGGTCGGCGCAAATTATTTGGGCGAAATTGAATGGAGGCCACGTCACCGCTGAGGTGTTCGGTTACAGACTCTTTCCGGCTTCATTCACGATTTTGTACGCAAAAAAGTCTGAGGTTATTATCGACTCACCGAGATCGTATTTAAAAATCAGGCGCATGAAGGTATGATTCGGTGATTCATTGATCCTGCGGTATGTGCGAAAGAAGATTCGTGGTTCATAATGGTTAGTCGCTCTTGGTTCCCATCCTGGCCGGTGATGGAGAAATGCTCGCATTGTATGAATGGTGAGAGATTCGAACCGAGTTCGACTCCCCGGCGTTCTCAAGGTTGTGCGAATTGGACGGGTGGTGTGAAATTGCAAATTTCTGAACGCTTTGTCGACTGCTACGAGAGCGTGTTGAAGTTGTACTGCGAATCCAGAATCCGGGCGATCTCTTGACTTAGTCTTAAGAGTGTTGCTCGGGTTTCCGAGCTCGAACCGACGAAAAAGGATTTGTTGGGCTTGACGGCAGCCGTTCGTGAGGTTTCAACAAACAATGTAGTAGTTGGATGGTAGGGAAGAACCGCATGGTCCACGAACTGCTACCTGTAATCGGTCGTTGTTGGTTTTCTCGAAGCCCTGCGACAGATTAAATGCGAAGGAGGTGGTCTCAGTAACGTCCATCGGGTTTGTGCTTGAACAACAGGAGAGCGCCTCGAGCTGTGATTGGTGTTGCGAGGACTTCGCGCTGACGTGGCAGTACCACAGAACCTTGGGGGTCAAAAGATCGTAACTTCTCTGTTTTCGCAAACTTTACCTGGAAATTGGTTCATTTTTCTCGGCGGTGGTAGTAGTGTAGTATTAGACGGTTGCGCAACTGGCTGGAAATACAGTCAGCCACAATGATTTTGCAGATCCACTGACAAACAGCCGAGTGGATTGTGAAGTTACCTGGTGACGGTGCTGTTTGATGCGTTGACTGTGTAGCCGTCTTATGCCTCTTCAGGGCAATATCGAGATATTCACATCGTTTGGCGTCTAGAACTTTAACGACTTCTCGTTCGTGTTATCGCGAGATAACTAAACTCTGTGGCATGTGACAAAGACAAAGAAGAAGATGCAGTTGATAAATTTCCTTGGATCACCTGTCGGATCAACTATTCGGCTTCAACTTAGTCGTTTATGTTGATGAATCAACTGCGGTTGATTGGAAGCTGTCGATGCGCCACACGTTCAGTTTCAGGGAGCCCGAATTGTGTATGAAGGTTGCACCTGTCGGTCGTCCCGATGTTGTTCTTTAGAACGATTTCGACACTTTGAAAATTGTCTTTTGCGTTGTTTGTGTTTCTGATGAAGACGAGTCTTTAGGCCTCACCGGTTGATCATGCAGTTATTGGAGACGTATATTTGTATTTGAGTATTGCGCGTATACGATGGTGTGGAAATTGAGCATTACGATCCTCGCACGCTGAGCTGCGAGGATGCTCGATTCGCACTTGATTGTGGGACAGAGGTATGGGTTAGCTTGTCTCGCATGAAGCAATACAGCTTGTATTCTTTCAGCTGTTCGAGAGTCATCGTCTTTCGAATTACTGTATAGTGGCTGATCGCTCGAGTGAGATAGCTAACGACGTACACAATATACTTGACTAGTTGTGTTCGAACTGGTCTTTAGAACGCCGGTACGTCATGCGTTACATTTTAATAACGCGTCTTATTATCGGACAGACGAACGGAGTTTAATTGGTCGACTTGTGTATCGACGATGGAAGCTCGCAAGCTCTCGGTTCGAGCGAATAAAATGTACAGGTAGACGTCGCGTCGCATCAGCGAAATTGAATATTTCGACTGCGGCCCTGACTATATGGCTGCAGTCGCGGTTTCACACTTGTAAAGAATTAATCAACGCGGCGTAAAACAAACAGACGGACCCTTTGACCTGCGGAGTTTTTCTCTAATCATGATGGCGAGCGCCTCGGCGGTAACCTTTTCTGTTCGTGCCAGCGACACCCAGCCCGCAGAACGAAAATTATTAGGAAGTAACGTGCACTCGTGTTGAAAGTGCCTCGGGTGTTGGATTTTTTTTCTCGTTTTGGTCCACTCCTACTTGTTATTTTCCAGATGCTCTGTTCAAATCTCTCTATTCCTCTCGTATGTGTGTGTGTGAAAATTTCCGGTGCGAACGGCTCGAGGTGCGGACCTGAAGAGGCGAGCGAGCTGCCGTGAATATACTTTTCACGAAATTATTAAGAAAAGTGAAAATATCACGCTCGACTGGACGACGGTCGATTGAGTTTACTGCCGAGCGCGGTGAGACCTCGTTAACGTTTCTTCTTCTTCATTTTTTTTTTTTCTGTAATTTCAGAATTAGGCGAATTTTTTTAACGAATCAATTGTCGAGTATTTACGAGAGTTGAAGGAAGAAGAAAGAAAAAAAAAAGTAATAAAAAATAAGAGAGAGAATAGGCAGAGATGGCGATACAGTGGAACGACGAAAACTGGCGTATGTGCGGTAACTATACACCATACGTACATTTTATTCGTGGTAGGTAGAACTGCCGTGAGAACGTTATAACCTGCCCAGACGCTCGCCTCTGTCTCCTCTGCCGGCCAATGAGCCTTCCGTGTCTTCAATGTGAGACACTATAGCGCGCACATACTACATACACTCGTACCGTGTCATGCCAAATATTTAACTTGAAACCCGCACCCGTCCTCGCCTTTGTAAATACCTCTTCTTCCTTACCGTTAAACAGGAAAGAGAGAACAAAATATGTACTAAAAGCTGTGTGTACGTAAAACCAAAAAAGAAAAAAAAACGATATCGAAAAGCCAGCTCTTACTTTTCTTTATTGACTAGTATTTAGGTTAGTTTTTTCTTTTCTTTCTATCTTTCTTCCTTCTTTATTTACTTCATCTTCTTCCAAGACTAGTTCTTATCGGTGGTTCAAAATTCATAAAACCAGTTCGGGTTTTTTGTACCCAATACTTGACAGACGAGCTTATTGTGTCGGTATAGTATTTTCCCAGCGTTTGCGGTTTTTTGTTTTTTGTTTCGGCTAATTACGTAAAAGTCTTTTTGAAATCCAGCCCGCTGTGTCGACCGGGTGTTGGGTGTTACGTGTGCGAAAGTTTACAAGTTTTCGGGAACGTGGGATTCAATCGATCAACGCTTTCCAATTCCACTTCGGAAAGTTATCAGACACTTCGGATTGAGAATGATTGCATTTAGCACCATCGATATGCGCGTAGAAAATGGTTTGTAGGGCCGCGTGCTTCTGGACCTTTACGTGTCCTTTTAGAATCGCGAGATTTCTAAAAGCGCAATGCAAACCTCTGAGCATGGAAGTGTTGTAAGAATGCTGAGCACGAATGAACAGCAAGAACAAACGTCGGGTGATGAATCCGCTATCGCGTTTGGACGCTAAAGAGTCGCTCTCTAGCGGCCTAATGAAATACCGCGCGCTGATTGGTGTATTTGGACGAAAAGATGATCAGTGACAAAAATGTTCTGCAAAAATACTGAAGTTGGGCTCGTCTGAAAGGAACTGATAAGGGCTAACACTTTCGTTCTCTTCAGTTTTCCATAAAAAACAATATTGAAGATGCTAGATCTCATTTTACTTGTACATGTTTTTGTGGTAAAAATACTCCGATCATCTGTTCGTCTACGACACTAGCGCATCTACAGGAATGCCCAAATGCCAATTGGGATATGGAACGGAATGTAGGAGCGCTAATATGCACTTCCTAATGAAAGGTTGAGTGATCACAGACGGAATTAATATTGTTGTAAATGAGAAATACGGGTTTTTCAAAAAATCATAAAATTAAGAAATGATGAACATGCTTCAAATTTGAACTGTAGGGAGCTACATATTCGAACTTGTGATTAAAAATTTAATATGTCAGGTAGCAAAATTAATATAAAAGTGCGGTGAAGTAAAAAGTGATAGGCATGTCATCAGTTGCCGGCCCGACCGCGAGTAATACGCGCGACCTATTTGTGATTTCTCCAATGATCACTCCATGAGGGTTCACAAAACATCCGCTAGATGTCAGCCACTTAGATTCCGAGTCCCAGTTAGGTTGTTCGTATGTGGCTCTAGCTTCACGTTCATTGTGCATTTTGAAGACTTCCCCTCCCCTTCTCTTCACTTGGTTGGGTATAAGAACCCAAGAGGTTGTTAAATAAGCAGGGCCGTTCCGGGTGGGGGTGTCCCCCCGTTGGCCCAAAAAGACGAAAAAACATTAGGTTGAGACGGAGAGGAGGGCGGATCTGTGACTGAGCCCCCACCCCTCTACTTAAATCCTGCTGTAAATAAGTATTCAGCACCAGTGAAATGCCGTTGCACCAGAGGTCTTTCAATAACACAAGTTGCACTTCGTGATGAGAACTTGAATGATGGCATGAGGCAACCCTAACGACACCCTACTAAAACACAAATACTTTCTCTCTTTCGTCACAAAACATTCAGATAGTACCCTTCATCGACTGGTAACTTCCTTACACTATAAAGCATCGTTGTTAATTTCCGCGATGTTTAAATTTAACTGTTCCGGACTACTAAATGCAGTTTAGATTACTGTAACACTGTAAGGCTTGGTTGTGGGTAGTGTACAAAAAACTGTTGCAGATGTACAGAATTTCCGAACAATGTGAACTGGTTCATTTACTAGTTCATTTTGACGCAAGGACGTAGTGGCAAGAAAATTTAATTTTACGAGGAACTTGCTACGGATATATAAGGGGAGTTACAGCAAACATAGATTGAGAACTTCAGTTGTATGATTGTAGAACACCCTGAGCTTAGGCTAATGTAGACGGCACCTGATAATTGGAAACACATTTATTCCGCATTATTGTGAGAACGAGAAAACAATCTGCTATCATCTATGTTATACAGATGTTAGGAAATATGCGTTAGAATATTCTTGTTGTGTAGTAGAATGAGAGTATTAATGAACATGCATTAGGGCTCCAACATTACTTTGTTCCTACTGACCCCTTATTCGAGGTATTATCGCAAAGCTTAGTCTATGTTACTGAGAGATCCACAGTGCAGCAGTATTTAGTTGATGTGGCATAATTACTCACCTGTCTGATGAGTAAAATCTCCCTGGCTGCTATACAATGTACATCGAACATAATATGACAATAGCTATCGGACAATGCGGTGCTATGTTTAGTTATTGCGTTTTATGTTACACTAGCGTTTTTGTTAGTGTACATGCTACGTCGATGATAGTGAGGCGTATGGCGGTGCACGCACGCCAAATTGGCCCCGCGACACTGCACCCTCTATCCTGAAATTACCTCGAGTAGACCTGCCTCACGATAGGGAGAAACACTTTGAGGTAGGCAACCCTTTTACCTCATTTCTCCTTTGGCTTCTTTTCGGCGGCAAATGTACGACGTCTTATTCTTCAGTGTCGTGTTGCACCGGATCTTCCTTTTCTTCTATCATTGGCAGCAGCCACATCGTCGTTGATGTTGATGGGATGGCGAAGGCCGACATTGGGTGCTGTGACCGCGGCTTTTGTCTTTGCTATTCCATCTCCATCTTGCGGCACTGTGTCTTCTTGACAAAGGCAGCTACCTGATCCCGTCCGGCTTTACTCTTCAGGTACATGCTACATCATCCTTGTTATACTATACTTGTTGTGTACTGTACAACAATGTTTAGTGTGGAATGTATGGTTGAGTCCTCCATGTTGCATGTATGTAATAGCTTCTTTATTGCACGTGAACCGTTGCATATCGTACCCATTGCAGTTACTGTTGTGTAGTGTTCAACAATATGTAGCAGTGTTCTCTCAAGTTAGGTGATATTGCTCGTTTATGCATAATCCATTGTTGTGCTCTGCTACCATTTTTTGTTTCTGCGAGTAGGGATTAACAAAATATAACTCAAAACGGACTCGGAAAGAGTGTAGGAAGTGAAATGTCACGCAAAATATGACTACGATACCTTCGTTGACAAAGTGAATCTCCTGCACCAAGTGGCAAGAAACAAAGAAGGTTCGCAAAGATGTGGTGGTTCCGCATCGGCCACGAACTCGCACGTGTTCGGCGCAAAGTACATACAGGACGCGATATTCGTGAATTAGTTCAAAGAGAAATCGCCTGTATCCACGCCGCTCTTCTTATCAAAGAATCCATTCTGCGTGTTCTCGAAATCGGTTTCGCGTCCCGCATCATGCAAATATCCCGCTCGGTTTTCCACTTTATGTACGGCGTGTATATCTTCATTCATGCTATCCTGTTTCAATATGTGTACGTGTGTCCAAATGTTTCTCATATTTCTGCGCCCTCACGTCGTTTTACGAGCGGTAGCGACAAATTTTTCATACTCTCGCTCCGTTTTCACCTACATAAATGTATTCGTTTTTTCGAGAACGCATCGAGGCGAGCCGGCGAGAACAGCTGAGGACGAGACAGCAAAAAGTTGCGCGGAACCAAAACACGTATATATAATTTTAATTACGAACCACGGTTTGGATACGTCTCTGCTCATCTTCGCCCAGAAGCGATTATGAAAGAAAGAAAAGGAAACCCGAAAACCGGTTCGGTTCTGTTCGCGACGTATCGTCATTATAATAATGTAATCAGTTGGTCGAGACCGCGAGACAGACGTATCATTTTTTTCCCCGGCCCATCGCTCTCGTACTGATTCGTACTACTGGCTGGGCGCGATCTATCAAACCGACATAACGCGAGATGTTGAACTTGGCCTGTCTTTGACACGTTATATCTTGTGCAGATGCAGTTGACTAAAGCGTTTTGTTTTGTTTTCTCTTGTGTTCACAGATGCCATAGTGGATGGAAAGGCCCTATGTGCAACCAGTGCGAAATGTACCCCGGATGTAAGCACGGCGCCTGTGTGAAGCCTTGGGATTGTCTGTGCGACGATGGCTGGGGCGGACTATTCTGCAACCAAGACCTAAACTACTGCACCAATCATAAACCGTGTCGCAACGGCGGCACGTGCTTCAACACCGGGCAGGGATCGTACACGTGCAGCTGTCCACCCGGATATACCGGTACAAACTGTGATAGGAAACTCAGCGACTGCTCCCATAAACCATGTTTAAATGGCGCTACCTGCAAAGTAAGTCGATCTTCTATAACATAACTTTTACGGGTGTGAGGTCAGCGCGTTCAAGAGCGAATTGATTGATGTCTTTTACAAGTAGTTCCTAGTTAGATGAAAGAAAATACGTACGATTCAATCAGCAGTCCTATCAGCGACTAACTTTCGTTGTAATTTATCTTTAAATCGAAGGCTGAGAGCAAGAAGCAGCCGAGTCACATTCGCTGAGCGTAACCTTTTACACCGAGGCCTTTCATTAGGATAACTATCTGCTGACCGAAATGGCTAGGTTACTTCTTGCATCTAGTCTTCCAAACACCACCGTGACTTCCACGATCCTCGAGTTCGAATGAGCTTGACATCTCGTCACACTGTTTCTCTCGCACAAAAATGTTACTAAGTTCCCATTTTTCTTTTTCTGTCCGCAGGAGACAAACGGAACGAGTTACCAGTGCGAGTGCTCCAAAGGGTGGTACGGAGCGCATTGCGAGGTGGCGGTGCAGACATGCGAAGACAAGCCATGCCAGCACGGTGGCACCTGCATGGACACGATACACGGCTACAAGTGCTCGTGCCCGGCCGGCTATAGCGGTCTAGAGTGTCAGAACTACGTAAACCACTGTTCGCCGAATCCGTGCGCGAACGGCGGCAACTGCACGACGCTGGCCAATAACGCCGGCTTCAAGTGCACCTGCCCGAGCGGCTTCAGTGGCCCGAGCTGCCAAACGAACATCGACGACTGCCACGGCAATCCGTGCCTGAACGGCGGCTCGTGCGTGGACCTGGTGAACAATTACCGATGCCAGTGCGTGCCCGGATACGTGGGCGACCTCTGCGAGAAGGAGGTCGACTACTGCTTGGCGAAGCCGTGCGCCAACGGCGGCGTCTGCGAGAATCTGGTCAACGACTACAAGTGCCGATGTCGGCCCGGCTTCACCGGGAAGGACTGCAGCGTGCATGTGGACGAATGCAGCGTTAATCCGTGTCGGAATGGCGGCAACTGCTACAACGGCGGCGGCGGCGTACAGTGCGAGTGTCCGTCCGGCTACAGCGGCCAGTTTTGCGAGAACGAGAACAGCAGTAACGCCGTCAGCACCGCCATTGTCGGAAACATCTCCAGGCACGTGGCGGTGGCCAGCGCAGATGACTCGTTCGACAAGCTTTTGCGCATCGACTGGTACCTGATCGTGTTGGTCTCCGTGGCCGTTCCCACCGTCGTGCTGATCGCCGCCCTCGTGCTGAAGTGCTCGAAGCAGCGGCGCGAACGCGAACAGAAAAAGGCGGACGAGGAGGCGCGCATGCAGAACGAGCAGAACTCAGTGCATAGCAGCGTTACGAAGCGCGGCGACACGCACATGATCAAAAACACGTGGGGCCAGTGCGTGAAAAACGTGGACGCGGAAAACGCGGATTTATGTTACCCAAAACAGGTGTCCTATGCGGCGGTGTCCGCCGACTCCAATATCGCTCCCGTGTACACGCTACAGCGGAGCAGATCTCAAAAACAGCTCAACGTTGACCCGCCGCTGCAGAGGCATAGCGTATGCAACAGGGTCTCCTGCAAAGATCTCGATAGTATTGTAAGGACAAGTACGCCGGCACCGTTGGATAACAGACTGTCGGTCCTGTCCATCAATATTTCACATTCTAATTTAAGGTGAGTGTTTTGAATGTTCTCTTTTAGTACTAGTTCTCATTATTTAAGAAATTACTCTGTGTATATAGCAGACCTGAAATAGTTCCCTCCCACCTCCGTTGGGTAAAATTGCTGGTGAGTTCCGTAAAGTGTCTAAAAAAAGACCAACTGCAGGGATAGATTCGTTACCATGGCACTGATGCGATGCCCGAAAGGGTAGTTGCCGGTGCTGGGGGTGCGGTGTCCCAGGGGCTACTGGCACGCGTGCATCGCCACACCATTCAGCTAGAGAGGTAGGCAGCAGGACAAAGAGGCAGCTGCGAGTCAGAGTGATGGAGATAGCCGGTTTTTCAGGTAGACAGATAAAAGAAAGAATGAGAAGACGATAGGCAGACTTAAAGAACGACAGACGGCTGGTCAGGCAGAAACAAAGAGCAATAGGAAGAAAGGTAGAAAGTCACGTAGAATGACCTAAAAAAAGTCAAGCAGTCAGGCAGAACTGGACAGATAATCACCCTTGACTTCATTTGAGCATTGGAGGCCAACCATACGTTTGATGATGTGTTCAGCGCACATGGACCCTAAGAATACAGTCCCGTTAAGGTTTTGTTCCGGACGAAATTTGAGTTCAAGGGTATATGAAGGAATCCTCAGCGATAGCGTTAAAGACACTTTCTAGCTTCCTTCGATTTTACGGGTTGTTTCTAGTTTAGTTTGAGCTTACAGAGTTAATATTATTCAGGTTGAGGTGAACTTGTG